>JAUOBV010138105.1:0-12622 GCA_032360425.1 Rubia occidens | reverse complement strand
GTTATAATTGTTTTTTTGTAATTTAGTACATCCCAAGGGGGCATTGTACTACTTCTGCCAAATAGCAAGACCCCTATTGTGCTGAGGTTCTACGGGAGAGAGTGGCACATGAACTACTCAGGGATGGAAAGATCAAGGCCATGTCTCAAAGGGTTTTGGCGACTTCCTTTTAGGTCATGTCTTCGAGGTCATAGAAGTTGGGGGGGGGTGTTTGTCTTCAAGTTCAACATAGAATGAGCTGATTGAGTTTATTGCAGTTTCTTTTCTTTTCACGGCTTATTTTTTCCTAATAATTTGACTGCCTTATTTGAACAATATTTAATTGATTGAGCGCTCGGTAATTTGATCTGTGCATGATTTTGGAGACCATTTCCAGTCGTACCATTCAACACCATTTTATGTTCATGATCTGTGCATGATTGAACAACTACTTTTGTAGACCAAAGTCAATCTATTTCAAAAAATTTAAAAGTTCTAAGTGTAACTTACCTGCAACGCCGCTCTTCCTTTGCATTACATGTCGCTATAAATGACATATAATGCAAATTCGGCTAGCCTTATTAAACATCATTAGAATGGTGCACGCTATGTATAAGATTATTTACTACATTTTTAAAACCCTTTACTTTGGTTGAATATAATAACCGAGGCAAAAAACATATTATTTACCTTGGTTAATTTTTAATTGAGGGAAAAATTAAAACGAGGAAAAAGAATTTTTACTAAATTTTTAAACCTTTTACTCTGGTTGAATATAATAACTGGGGCAGAAAACATATTATTTACCTTGGTTATTTTTTAAAGATGGTAAAATAATTTTTACTTTGGTTTGTAATTGGTCAATTTTCTTGTAATGAAATGGATGGTTAACATGTAATCAGATAAGCTTAGTGCTTAACCAACCATAGGGAAACCCCTTCTTCATTGTCCCGATGTCTTTGTTCATGAAGGAGAATATAGTGAACTCTGAATTGAAAGATATATTGTTTCATAGTGAACTCCGAATCAAAAGCATGCCCTCCATTAGGAAGCACCCACTCAAAAACCAATGTTGCTCCACACTCAACGCTGACAAGCCATATTTATAGGATTGACTAGGCCTAATCTAAAATACTTACACCGCATCTCTACCGGACAAAGGGGTTGATATTAAGTCTTACTAGGCCACGATTGGTGGTGATATTCCTCATAAGGGTCATCAGGGATGTTGGGACTCAAAAAACTAGCCTCGATCTAGGAGCACCCTAACAGAACATTTATTGTCAATTTGCTAACATTACCTGTAATTCCATTAACCATGGTTAAGTTAGAGTCCCCAGCGTGCTTCCCCAGATTAGCATAGAATTGAACAACTTCATCATGATCAGTTTGTGTAGAAAGGAATTACAAAAATGGTCTAATATGTAATCAAAGGTTAGATTAGAGACATAGTTGGGTTTTAACACTTGTTTAGTTGGCCATTTATGGTATAGACAGTCACTTTACTATTTCAGTACGAAGAACATAGGTACAAAGAAAATAATATTGCTTCCCATTCATAATTTTGGATGTCATACCATTGTAAACATGAGGAGGTTGGTTTACCTTGTTAGATAAACCAAGTTTCGTAAAGATTGTGCAGTTTAAGGCCAAAGTTTCACTCCACAAGAAAGGGAGCTGTACGAAATGATTAAATTTGGAAGATGGTATACTCTTCAACCTTTTGTAGAAAATAATGGCTAGGGTTGAGGAGTTATGGAAGCCTAAGGTGGTTGATGAGAAGTTTATTGTGGTTAAACTTGAGAGAAGATGAGGGGAGTGTGGAATCGGAGATCGTGTATATCGGCTATGATCTGATGGGTGGGTTTTTCTTCAAATATTCGTGTTATATACACCGGTAATTTAGTTAGAACCGGTGTAAAACATTCTGTAGTGTAGGCCTTTTGTGTTTAATTTTTTCAAAGTACCAAGCACCGGTATTTATACCGCTGCAAATGATGTTCTGCCGGTACCAAAGTGGTGCATAAAGCAGCTGCTTTTAATTAAATTTGGGCAACCTGAGAGCAGTTTTCTAAAATTTTGGTTACGTACCTAGAAACACTAAAAATATTGGTGCAAGTGAGAGTTTACCGGTGTAAAAGTGACTTCAAAGCAGCTACTTTTAGATCAAATTTTGGCAACCCAAGAACAATGATTTAAAATTTTGGTTAAGTCCTTAGCACCGGTAATAAGATCGGTGCTTTTGACATTTTTACCGGTGTAAAAAAATTCCCGCATTTATTTTAGGCAGAAAATAAAATTTTGAATTTTTCCCGCTAACAAAATTGAATTCTTACACCGGAAATATTCACTATTACCGGAGCTATCTTGATTTGCATGCTTTTCAATATATATTTGATTCTCCTGTCTAATCCCTCAATTTTTTTAACGCTCTATTCCCCAAAATTATTGCTTTCCTTCCTTTAATTGACATTCACTTACTGGTTCCTAATTAATTTAAAGGAACCTCCGTCCCAAACATATTACATGTGTTGAGTTCACTAAACAATGTAATGCTATCTCGATATCTACCAAATACACATTCATTTCCCAAAAATGTGTGCATGGAGTTATGTTGGTGTGCGTTGATCCAATTGAACAAAACGTGGATGAAAGTATGAGAAGTATCTTACATTTGTTCCCTTTTGATGGGGGCATTTTGTGATGTTAGCCAGCGGTATAATTGTTTTCTTTGTCGTTGCCCTGCCAACTTTCAAATGACAGTCTTTCATAGGATCGACATAGATTAGACAGTGAGGCCAGGGTAGAAAATTCCTTGAGCAGTTCCTACCATCCTATAATAATATTCAAGCATTGGTGAACTAGCATTGTGCACCAAGGGTTTCTCCACCGTTACCCTTCTGATTCCATTCCCAATTGGAATAGAATGATGATGTTGCATCGAGCCATAGAAAATACCATCGACAACATGAAGCGGGGTAGCACTTTCACCAACCGCTATGAAAAGTTCATACAATTGTGAACTCTACATGTAAAACACAATTTCAAGTTTAATGAATGTCAAATTAAATAATGCTATTCTCAATTAACTTTTTTGAACAAAAAAAGGCGATTTCCCTTGCTCGCAGGGCCCCCTCCTGCCTGACACCACAGGCTTTGGTGGAGGAAGGTAAAGTCACGGTAGCCCAGCGCCAGGATCCAGAGGCCGGTTCACTCGGTGCGCACAAGGGATCGTTACGATTGCATTGTTGGGATCTTCAAATACTGCCCTAGGTAGTAATCATTTGTGGTTCACCTCAATCTCACCAAGAGAGTGGCGAGATCCTGTTGATGGGGGACTCCGAATCTGTAGTTAGATCATCTAGATTGTCTAGCACTTGAAGGCTGGTACGCTACACTAACTCGCGGATCAAGATTTCTTATTTCTCTAACCTTTTGTCATGGAGAATGGCCTCATTTTACAAAGTGTAGAGTCTGGAAGGATTTGCCTTATGATACGAGCGTGCAATGCCAAAAGGTTCCTTTTGTGTCAAGAGCAACCCCTCTCCCTTGTGCGACGTAGGCGGTCGGATTTGCATGTAGCCTTTGCCAAAATGTTATGCTTACCACATGGAATGAAATTTCCTTCATTATTATCTTGTTTTAAGTTGCCCTAGTTAGTTTAAAAAAATAACATTCCTAACCAGGGAGGAGAAAAGGCTATTCTCAGGCACCATATAATAGAAATTGTTTGTTTTCTGTCAACCGGGGATATTGAAGTCATTTTGACTTAACTAGACCAAATGTATCTAAAGATAACATAATAATATTATATTATGCTACTGATTTTAATTCTTTACTATATATAATTAATCATAACTTGTTAACAAAACTACGATTATAATATGTTACTGATTGTAATTCTTTACTATATATAATCAATCATAACTTTCAAACATATATAAATTCTAAAGATGTATTTAAAACCATAAATATCTCATTGTACTATTGGTTGTTCCACTGAAGAAAATCCAAAGAAACGCATAATCTTGAATAACAAAATATTCAGGTTTTTTATACAATGATAGAGTACTTTTGATAGAAATATGTGTACATATTATTTATTTATATATGACAAAGTCTTATTTTAGACCGACTAATAGTTAAATGAGGACTGTTTATAATTAGTGAGACTAATAAGGTCATTTGATATTTACTTTTACTGATAAACCTTTAAAACGAATCTCAACACATAAATAATTAGTTTATAAATTAATTGAATGAAATATTATAAAAATAATCATTTTTATTGTATTCAATATTTAAAGGCTTGTAACTAAATTAATTATTTCACTTCATACTTCATATAATTTTCCTTGGATAACTAAATTTTAAATAAAATTTGATCTCAATATATTAGTTAATGATATCGCGCAACGAGCGAAGGTACTCCACTAGTAGTATATTATAAGGTCACTTTAATTGTACCACTTTTTACGCGAGTTGAACCACCTCACCCTTTTAATATTAACCCTCTTGTTTTATTGAGCCTTTAGCTAGGAAGAGATCACACTGGTCAATTTGATCGACATCCAATGGAACAACCAATGCCATATCCTCTTCCTAGGTCATCCCCCGATCCATTGCCAATATCACATCTCGTTCACATTGTTCCTTTATCAACTCTAGAGCCATTAATCAATAACCATCGTGACTCTTCCTATGCGGAAATAAGTTTATCTTCTAGAGTGTTTTTTTTTATCATCTCTCAAACCCTACGAGAAATGGGCAAAGTTTTGGTCACATTAACATAAAAAATCTTAATTGAAGCTATTGGTTTTTATGGTACTAACAATTTTCTCATTCTCTAAAGCCCTTGTCTTGTGGATATTCAAACTCTCCAGTTGAATGTGTGTGTATGTTAGCCATAGACGATCACCTTTTCTATTTGAGAAGATGAAATCTCTCGATAATGTGTAATTGTGTTCCCACCAACTTTTTCATAACATATACATGGACCTCCTTCTTAAGTCATCCTCATCCGGGCCAGGTCAACTAAGATTTCTATTGGTTTTATTTTAAAAAGGGATTTCTTAGACATTGCAAGCAAGTTCGTAGATGTACCTTACGCTTTATCCAAAGGTGGCTTTGTAATCTCCAGGCACATCGGGCCAATTATCACAGCTTATGTCTACCCTTTTTCGACCCACCTTCCCAACCAGACTTGACCACTTAGCACGTTGTTTGTACAACCATAAGCCATTTTCATTGAAAACCAAGAGGGTCAAATCTTTTCTAACTATCCTCCATTCGAGCATTCTTCAATGTGTTTTCACAATTCTCACCTACCCCGAATTCTGATCATCATCGTCCTCACCACCCTCCATTTCAATATTTCCTTCTCTCGAACTTAAATAATCATCATGACTCATTTTCCTAGATATTTATATTTATAAATATATGTATTTTAATCATCACAATATTTCGTCATAGCATTGAGGTCGACAAACACTAAAAATGAACACAATTGTATAAATGCTCTATACTATGATGAGAACTCCAATAAAAATGATTATAACAAGGGTGCCATTTATTCTGGGACGGAGGGAGTATATTGGATGAGGGATGTGCAGTATGCAGCGTGTGACAATTAAAAGGCTGCACGGGTATGAATTGAATTAAATATTACGGATTCGGTGGTTACATGTCCAAGCCCTGTCAAGTTTCAGAAGTGTCAATTCTTAATTTTCACAATCATCTCGGCAAGTTTTTGAAAATTTACTAGTTCAATTACTATTTTTGGCTGTCAAGGTTAAATGCCGTAATTATTTACTACTGCATTATATTTTGTCAAAACAAAGAAGAAAGCTTACCAGTACTTTTGTTAGTTTATAAAAATGTTGGAAGAGACAAATAGAAAATGAGGAATTCGAGTAAATTGCTAACACGGTTTACACCACTCAAATTTCCTGACTCCATCGCTAAAATTTCTATGTTGGATCTATGTTGGGCTGGTAGGATTATGGTAGGGTAAACCTAAAACATGTATTATATAATTGTTGCAATATGTTTATTTTTTGACATACACCTATATGGACGTGTACGACATATCAGTTATACACGTATCTATAATATAGACACGTACGCTCTCACTTATATGTTTATTTTTAGCATGGAATATATGTATGCATGATATAGACAGAGCGGCTCAGCCTATGCATAATATGACCATGATGAATTTATTTATCAAATACACAACACTGCAGGATAGGGTCAATTGCACTGTTATTTTCCTGCAATTGCACAGTTAAAATATCCCCCAAAAATACTTGTGCGTAAGTATCGAGGTGTACTTGGTTGTTACAAAGGCACCGGTAGGGGAATAGCGGTATAAAACTTTCTTAGCACCGGTACATTCTACCGTTTCTTGGAATATCAATAAAATATGTAAAATAAGGAGCCGCAAAATTCTATACTGGTGTAGACAATAATTATGATGTAGTTATGTTTCAAATGCTAGAGAGCACAGTCACAATTGTATCGGAACAGTGAATAATATCGATGTATATTAGTATTGTACATTTGCACCGATACTGGGATCACTACCGATGTATGGTTGTGAAATACACTCGAACGGTATGATGAAGAATGAAGATACACCGACATATAGAAATTGTGTTGGATTTGTCAGACTGGTATATTATTTAAATTTCTGGTTCTATTAATTTGAGGTTACACCAGTATTAAAATATTCATGTTTCGTTGCATATTTTTTTACTACGGTATTGTGAAATTATATCGGCGTAACTTTGTATTCATTTTTTGAACGACCTAATTGTTTCCTGGTGGACCCTCCCGAATAATTTTTCGAGGCATATACATGCATAAAAATGAATCTATACTAGTATAAATTGAAACCAATAATTTGTACACAACTAAAAATGTATCGAAGTATTGATCGCAGGAGTCGTGAATTAAGCTTAATGTCTATGAACCCTGCATGCACATCAATCTGAAAAAGTAGAAAATTTGTCTAAGAATCGGACCTTAAAACTGACCACGCAAACTAAATCTTTTTAACCTTAGAAATTTAATAATCTATGATGTGGTTCTTATCATCCAGCAGTTTCAATGAAGTATTTTCCTGTTACTGGTACTCATTTATCCACGCCCCGCACCATATCTCCGCCACAGCTTGTATTTCGTGAATATGGTATGGCCCTTTGGAAAGATCTCTGATATTTACTGCTATAATGTTAGTGCAAAAAGAATATATGGGATATTTACAGTTTCGATGATAGTAATTAAGAATTAGTATGTTTGTTCCAAGAGAGGCAATCACTGGCCCTCTTCACACTTTTGGTTGCTCTCCAGGCGCAACCTTCACTCAGAACTTCTTGGTTTCTTTATTGACTTCCAGTTGCTTGAGGTCTATCCACTTCTTTCATATATTTGTGAGGCAATCACTACAAGAAACAAGACTTTTTACCTCAGTTATACATGGATTTTTACCTCGGTTTTTAGTCCCAAAAAAGAGGTAAATACTACTGTGGCAAAAAGAATTTTTTACCTCGGTTCAGAACCTAAGTAAAAAGTACTTTTTACCTTGGTTTTATACTAATGTTGGAAGCTTTTGAGACTGA
The DNA here is from genome assembly GCA_032360425.1 of Rubia occidens. Lineage (NCBI taxonomy): Eukaryota > Viridiplantae > Streptophyta > Magnoliopsida > Gentianales > Rubiaceae > Rubia > Rubia occidens. The sequence continues at coordinate 5,021 of JAUOBV010138105.1, read as the reverse complement.
CATCGGTCTAAGAAAGAAAGCTGACGATAGGAGACCATAGTTGTGACTTTTATTAGGCCAACTTAGGCATGTATAAGGACCGGTGCTAGCCATTGCAAGAAGTTAGACGATGGGAGAGGAAATACTGTGACATCGTCCTGGTTGATGTCAGTCTAACTAAGAGCGACATGCAGATGCTAGAAGTGACATCGCGTGCTGTGGAGCACCCACGTCGTGTGCATGCTTACGTGGAATGATAACTAATACGATGTTGTTTAGAATGGCCAATGTCTCTAAAAAATTGCCGCCAGTTTATGCGACGTCGGTAAGGTATCCCCTCTACACCGGTTTGTGCGACGCTAAGCATTAATTGTGGAGACATCATTTCTGGTACAATGTTATAATATTTAATACTCCCTCCGTCCCACTTTAAATTGCTTATTTACTTTTTCACGGTCTTCAATGAGCATGTTTGACCGTATATATCTCTAGTTACATATAATTATGTCTCATAAAAATTTAATATTTAGAAAGTAGATGTTAAGACAATTTAACAATATCTCACATGATATATTTATTATTTGTATATTAATTTATATTTATAGTCAAATTTTGCAAACTTTGACTCTCAAAAAGTAAATAAGCAATTTAGAGTGGGACAGAGGGAGTATTTGATAACACAAAAAATTATTCCTCGATAGCCGTTACATGTTATTTAATATTCGATAACTCGTGATATAATGAAACATCATACAACAATTAATTCTTGGGTCCCGATTAAATATTCGATAACTCGTGAAAGAATCAGATGGTTGTGGGGTGATAGTGTTCAATGTCACCATTCTTGGGTCCTGATTATTCAAATTTGGAACATTTAACATTAAGAATATTTGTTGAATGTGATTTTTTTGTAATTTATCTTTAATCTATTTATTGAATGTTATTTATTCCTTAATATTTAACCTACCACATGCAACAAATGTTAATATTATGATCATTCAAAAAACTGGAAAAGACTTGCATGTAATGAATATTTTATTTCAATCATTCTGAAACTAGCAAACAGTTTTTGACCATATTTTAAAATAAATTTGAACTGGTAATTGACTATTTTCCTAGGTAGAGGACATTTCATAAGCAACCCAAAAAAGTGTGTTGCATTAATGTACTAGTTACTGGTGTGATAGTGACTTTTATTCATTTTGGGCCTTGGTGGCCTCATTTGTTATGCTAGCAGACTGAATTTGTTAGGCCCATATAAGCATGCGACGTTGGTCATGGGTCGGTTGCTTGTTGCCAAAATTGATATAGGTGCGACATCTCAGCATGGGAGGCGGGCATCACAAGGATCCAAAACAACGTCGTTCCAAAACGGCCATAAATATGGGGTCCCTCAAAATCAGTTCAAACTTTTGTTCCCATGCTTCCAGCTAATTCCAACAATCTCCCATCCCCTCTTCTCTTCTCTCTTGTTGAAGGTAGTGTTTCTCTACTCTTCTAACACCTACATTTTTTTATTTGTTACTTTATGTCGTTTGATATATGTTCCGTGAATGTGTTATGTTTTTTTTTCTAGTTCTTAATCATGTTTGGTACAATGTTAAGTTTCCTTAAATGTAAACCTAGGTACTATGTTTGGTATGGGGGTGGACATTTTTGTGCAATTTTTAGTCGTTCCCTTTAATCCGAGTTTTCTTGTTTTTGCCATAGTTTCCTCTGATGCATGGAACGTCGGTAACCCTTCAGTTACCAATCAATTTGGTGTGCGACGTCGTACATTATTATTTCTATTAATATGTTCTTTGTATAAGACGTCTCACCTATGTTGGTTTAACCATCGAGGTAATCGATTGGTTACCGAAGTCGCATATACGCATTTAAGCTTGCTTTAAAAATGTATATGTGACCTCATTTATGCGTCGGTGAAGTGTTTGGTTTGGTCAACTGTAGAGCAACAACGCGGGTACATGTCGACCTATCCACTGTTGAACTATTATGTACCTACAACGTATGTCCGACGTCTCACCATACACTCTAGTTTGCCCTTAACATTTTCATTTTTGATTCAGGACTAATGGTTGGTGAAGAATCCTCAAGTGACCCCTTTTTCTAGGTGTTTTACCATTTTACATATATATTTACTAATACATCTTCACACTTTATGAAAATGAATATTATTATTTTTTTCATAAAGTTCTCCGCACAATGGAGCAACCCAGAGCCTCTTGTTTGATCTTGAACAACATACAATGGCTGCTGATAGGCCACATTTCCATTGCACTATAAAGCAGGAGTACTTCAAGAAGAACCCAACTTTAATGCATGTAATTCTTTGATTTTAATTAGTACTATTTGTTGTGAATTTCATAAATATAGTTATAATTATTTTTTGTGATTTAGTACATCCCAAGGGGGACATTGTACTACTTCTGCCAAATAGCAAGACCCCTATTGTGCCGAGGTTCTACGCGAGAGAGTGGCACATGAACTACTCGGGGATGGGAAGATCAAGGTCATGTCTCAAAGGGTTTTGGCGAGTTCCTTTTAGGCCATGTCTTCGAGGTCATAGAAGTTGGGGGATGTTTGTCTTGAAGTTCAACATAGTCTGAGCTGATTGAGTTTATTGCAGTTTCTTTTCTTTTCACGACTTATTTTTTCCTAATAATTTGACTACCTTATTTGAACAATATTTAATTGATTGAGCGCTCGGTAATTTGATCTGTGCATGATTTTGGAGACCATTTCCAGCCGTACCATTCAACACCATTTTATGTTCATGATCTGTGCATGATTGAACAACTACTTTTGTATACCAAAGTCAATCTATTTCAAACAACTTTAAAAGTTCTAAATGTAACTTACCTGCAACGCCGCTCATCCTTCGCATTACATGTCGCTATAAATGACATATAATGCAAATTCGGCTAGCCTTATTAAACATCATAAGAATGTAACACGCTATGTATAAGATTATTTACTACATTTTTAAAACCCTTTACTTTGGTTGAATATAATAACTGAGGCAAAAAACATATTATTTACCTTGGTTAATTTTTAACCGAGGGAAAAAATAAAACGAGGTAAAAGAATTTTACTACATTTTTTAACCTTTTACTTTGTTTGAATATAATAACTGGGGCAGAAAACATATTATTTACCTTGGTTATTTTTTAAAGAAGGTAAAATATCACCACAATAATATCATATACGTGATCACACATATGATCATCAAGAATGATTCTAACAATCCACATTAAAGAAAGTAGCCTCTACAATGATGTTAGTGCAAAAATAAAGTAGCCTCTACGATGATGTAAACCCTTACACAAGGGAGGTCACTTGAATGTGGAAAAATCTTCTAAACCATTCCTAGGGTTTTGGTTGAAGGGTTTGGGTGGGTTTGTTGAAAGGGGAAGGGGGGAGGAGAATTCACACCCAAAGAGGGAATTTATTATCCCCTTTGAAATGACTTTAATTCTTTAATGGATTTTCCCATAAGAATAGCTTCTGAATTCGTAAGTGACCCATCTTTTTCAAATTGGGACTAGATAAGGTTTCGAGTTTGTAGAATAATCTTACCCTCATTGTGAAGAGCAGATTGTTTTTCGAACTTAAAAGAGTAATGGGTATTAAAAAAACCCGGATTTGAATTGACTTCCTCAGATTTGAACTTAAATGAGGAATTTGGGGAATGAATCGAGCCATAGCCATAAACCATACACAGAGATTGGAGATAGCGAGAAATTCGTTATTGCCGAGGCCAAACAAAGGTATGTAGATTTCCTTCGTATGAGGAGGTAGTGCGGATTGCACACTTGTATAAACTATGTACGAGTTTACAATTGATATGATAAGGATTAATTTTGTTGGTGATGGCTAACATAACTTTCCATGAAGTGTGGAAAGATATATCATTACAAAGTTTGCTATAATTCTGATGGTGATGGGGCGTAGAGACTAAATCCTTGACTGAAAGGATAGGAATGAATTAAGAACGATAAAGATGTATTGTTTCAGAATTTTAACTATGTGACTTTTGGTAGAATGATGAAAAGTTGATCATTTCATGAAATTTGCTATCTATTTTTATGCATACGCATGCACGGTACAAGAGAGTGGAAAATGTACAAATAAACACAGAAAAGATGAGATTTTCCAGACGTACGCAACAACCAAAAGTACGGTTACTCAAAAGTATTCTCCCGATTAAAGCCTAGAACAAGAGGGAATCCCGAATGTTTTATCCTCGAAGGGAATTCATGTAACCCAAGGCTGTAATGGGGTCGAATTACTCTTTAAGGAAAGCTTACGTAACGAGACTCACATCGATATCCAAGAAAAGTTTTAACACAATGAATCAAGCATGATTGAACTGTTCCATTGGAATGGAGTATTACAACATTTTTCAATGTATTGAATGATGTGTTGGAATTGTATTAGAGTGGGGCGCATAGTGGCCTATAACCCACAAATTCCATGATGATATTCTGGCTCTGATACTTTCTATAACATAGAGTTGTATGAGAGTGGTGCAGTTAATGCATGGTACACTTTCACCTAACGCATGATGCTATGATAAAGTTTGATGAAGCAACATGCATATATTATACTCCCTCTGTCCCAGAATAAATGGCACCCTTTTTGGTTAACTTTCTCAGACCATATTTGACGATATATATCTATTAGTATATAGACTCTAATATCATCATGTGATATATTGTTAGACTCATATGTTTACGTAGTTTCTAAATATCAAATTTTAATGTACAATTAGTGTCCGTATTTAAAGTTATTTATGGTCAAACATGGACTGAGAATGTTGACCAAAAAGGGTGCCATTCATTCTGGGACGGAGAGAATATATATTGGATGAGGGATGTGCAGTATGCAGCGTGGGACAATTAAAAGGTTGCACAGGTATGAATTGAATTAAATATTACGGATTCGGTGGTTGCATGTCCAAGTCCTGTCAAGTTTCAGAAGTGTCAATTCTTAATTTTCACAATCATCTCGGCAAGTTTTTGAAAATTTACTAGTTCAAT
>JAUOBV010138002.1:0-12623 GCA_032360425.1 Rubia occidens | reverse complement strand
CGCCGGGGGGCCAAGTTGATCATTAAAGGAGTTAGAAGTGATGGTACTTTTATTTATTTATTTATTTATGTTGGAGGTTTGAGCAATAGGTCTTGCAATAAACTTGGTATTTACAGGGATGAGTTGAAAACCAAAGAACAATATGTAGTTCACATGTGCTGAAAATGTTGTATTTGAGACTTTGAGTCGAGGGAAGAATTATTGGGAATACTCCTCAAAGTCCATATAAAATGAGAATTGAGTTAGATGTCTCATTCTAAATGGGTTAAGAGAGTTACTCCCAATAGAAGTAGATTTATAGTTATGGTAGAGTTTTAGTATAAATAAATAATATTTGGATGATAAGAAGTTTGTGGTTGAATAGAGAGAACGAGAATTGAGAGACCATGCATCTTCAGAGATACAATATATGTGGAACTCCGACCCTAATTAATTGAGTCCGTCTCCTGCGAGACCGTCTCGTGGTGAGACCAGGGGGTAAACTATAAATATCATCATAACATAAGAGGGACCTTTTAAATCCGAGGTTTAAAACACAATTAATTTTCGCTCAGGGTACATTTTAAAAACTATACACAAATCCAGGGGCTAATTTGCAAAACTTCTGAAAAAGTAGCACAATGCGAGCAATTCCATTATTTGTAGTCGCCCGCCAACGCCGTCGTCCACCTCTGTGCTTCGCGCGTGTCTTTAATAGCAACAATGACAGCTCGGAGACTTCAATAAATACAACAACAACGTCGACGCCAAAGATTTCCAGTTTTCCAATCGCCGGAGAAGAATATATGAAAAATCATGCTACACGTATTGTCTTCAGGGTTTGCAAATCGCCGAAGATTTTATTTTTGTCGCGGAAGAATTTAGGGCTTGCCAGTACTTGGAGATTTCAGGTTTCGCTAACCGAAGAGAAGATATACGGTGGCCAAGGGTTTCGTCGAGTTTTGGAAACCTACGGCATTGTGAGTGATCAAGGCAGTCCAGTGTCCACCTTCAAGACTCTCTTTTGCTTAGCCTTTTGGTGCTCATCGACAAGCTATTTTTTTTAATTACTGGGTGATTTCGTAACCAGCAAAGGCTCTCTAGTTGCTGTGACGTGTATTGTCAGTTCTTTGTTGATTTCATGTAGCAAATGCTCTCTCGTTGCTATGGTTCAGAACATGTTCAGTGGTTAGGATTTCATCTATGGCTTCGCCAGCGATTGGGTTCAACGTCCAGATCGGGTTCGCGAGGGCGGCATGACGAATTTAACATCAAATCCTGATGGGGCGACGGGCCGAGTTTCAGACTTTGCTATGACGTTGGCAGGATTTCAGCGAATTTTCCAAACAGAATGATGGATTGGGACTGCTAAATTTTTGGATCATTGGGTTAAAATTTTATGGGCCATGGGCCATGTTTGGTTGTCTTTGAAAATTTAAATTTGACCATTTAAGCATCACATTAAAAATAATTAACATCAAATAAAAATAATAAAACTTCAAATTTAAAACAACTATAATATATAAAATACAAATAGTTAAACATCATATTTAAATAATTAATTGTCAAATTTAAATAATTTCCAGGTGAAAATCCAACTCTTTCCTCAAATAGGTACGGTTCGGCGCTGATGGATTCCTTGCATTTCCCTATTGGTTCTGCATATTACGGTGAATTGTGTCATTTCACAATGATTTTGGCTAAAAGTCGATCAATTTTCGGTGGGTCACTTTTCTTGTTGGGTCTGACTCGGATGATTTGGATCATAATAAGACTGAATTTTTGGGTCGGTTATTTTGATGGGTTGAATAGATAAAAGTAAAAACACTCAAATAAAAGTGAAAAATTATTTAAAAAAACTAAAATCAAAGAAAAAACACATTATGGCAAAAATAGTTAAAAACTCATACAATAAAATTAAAATAATTAAACATCGTATTATAAATATTGAAACATCAAATTAAAATAGTAAAAAATACATATCAAGATCAAATATATAAAAGAGAAGTAAAACATATACATAAAACATCACATACCGTAATTAAATCATCAATATATGAAATTAAAATATCACAACAGCACACATAACATCACTGACAACTACATTGTGAAACATCAAATACAATATTTAAAACATCAATATCAAAATTTAAAAACATCAATATCAAAATTTAAAAACATCAATAGGATACACTAAACTATCAAGAGAACAAAAATGAACATCAGTTGCATACTTCAATCTGAAAACAACACAAACATCAAACACTGAAATTATAACATCACACCAACACGCATGACAATACTTAAAACCTAAATCATCAAACTATTAATGAGAAACATCAACAACACTATCTACAACATCAAATCTGAAAAATAACAAAACTTACATTTCCTACTTCATTCTCGATTGCAGCAACAGTGAAAAGTTTTCTTAGACATCTACAAAATATAAACAAGAACACAAAAATTAGCACAAACCATAACAAAACCCTAAGATATCAAACAATCAAAACTATAACCTGGCTCATGATACCCACAACCTTATTGGTTCTAATCTGCTGATTCATACTTTTAGAGAAGGAAATCATGTGGCTGATGCTATTTCTAAACTAGACATGACTGATTGCATCTTAGACTGGTTAAATTTAACCCCAAAAATCAGAGGACTTATATGTTTAGATAAACAACAAATCCCTGATATAAGGTTTAATTCCCAATCATTAATGGATACTGCTGATGAAATTCTTTTGTTACAGGTTTCTGGTGCAAGTACTCTATAGCTTGGATGAAGTGTTTACTCTGCTGCATGGCTGGAGTTGCAGTACTCTACTTGGCTGGATGGCTGCAACACTACATACGTTTAATCCTAGCAACTTTACAATATTTTGCTTTATCTTCACTGTTTTGGATCCTTTATGATTACTTGTCCAGCTTCAATGGAGAGGGACACATCAGACAACATATGGATCACAACACCATCTCTTTAGGTGTTAAATAGTTCCCTTTAGGTTTAATAACTAGTTCTTTTGAAATACTTTTCAAAGTATGCACATATATAGTTACTCCAACTTGTATTTGAAGTCCGACCAAGTTAAGTTCGACACAAGGGGTGGAGTTCTTAAGACTTGGAACATTTCAATTTGTATTTATCTTCTGAAAAACAAATCTCTGGTAATTATACTCAATTTTTGATAGGTTAGGGGCGCCTACTATAAGTCCTGCACCTCTGTAGTGTTGTAACTCAAAAAAAAAAATTACAGTCAAAACTAAACATCAATTGCACACTTAAGCATGAAAACACCACAAGTATTAGACACTGAAATTAAAACATCACATACAGTAATAAAAAAATACCAATATCTGAAATTAAAATATCACAATAGCATACATAACATGACTGACAACTACATTGTGAAACATCAATACAGTATTTAAAACATCTACCACAGTATCTAAATCTAAAACATCACATGTAAAAAATAACAAAATTTACAAATCCCCATTCCTTATCGATTGCACCAATAGTGGGCAAGCGTTCTTAGACATCTAAGAAACAACAACAACACAAAAATTAGCACAATTCGTAACAAAACACTAAGATATCACACACAATCAAGACTGAACATCAATTGCACACTTAAAACACTACCAGTGTCAAATACTGAAATTAAAACATCACACCAATGCAGATAACAGTACTTAAAACCTAAACATCAAACATAAACCCTGAAACATCAACAACAGTACTTAAAACATCACATCTGCAAAAATAACAAAATTTTACAGATCCTCTTTGCTTTTCGATTGCAGCAACAGTGGACAATCATGCTTAGACATCTAAGAAACAGTAAAAACAACACAAAACTTAGCACAAATCGTAACGAAACCCTAAGATATCATACACACTCAAAAACAATAAAATTGAACATCAATTGCACAATTAAAACACTACAAGTATCAAATACTGAAATTAAACCATCACACCAACACAGATAACAGTACTTAAAACCTAAACATCAAACATAAAACCTGAAAATATCAACAACAGTATTTAAAACATCACACCTGTAAAATAACAAAAATTTACAGATTCTATTTCCTTCTCGATTGCAGCAACATTGTACAAGCATTCTTAAACATCTAAGAAACAACAACACAAAATTTATCACAAATCGTAACAAAACCCTAAGATATCACACACAATCAAAACTGAACATCAATTGCACACTTAATCATGAAAATACCACAATCATCAAGCACTAAAATTAAAACATCACACCAACACAGATAACAGTACTTAAAGCCTAAAAGCTAAAACATCAAACTGAAAATGAGAAACGCCAATACCTTTACCTAAAACATCAATGCTTAAAATTAAGAAAACTTACAAACCCCCCTTCCTTCTCGATTGCATCAGCAATGAGGCAAATCTTCTTAGACATTTAAGAAACATCATCAACAACACAAATATTAGCACAAATCTGTACGAACAACTCACAAAACACAAAAATAGAGAAATCCTCAAATATTACTTAATATAACCTACACAAACCCTAGAATATCACATGAACCAAAGAGAGTAAAAAGAATTGAGCAAAATAACAAAATATGTATAAAAATCATAATGAAGACATTACCTGCGAAGATAAGCACAAAACGAAGGTCGAATTGTGTTAGATCGCTAGAAATTAAAACTAAAACTGGAAAAATTATCAAAAAATGAAGCGCATTTTCTTTGCGTTCATCACAAATAACCGTGCGCAAGAAATATAGAAGAAAATGAAGAAAATTAGTGACCGAATTGAAGGAATATGGAAGAAAAATGGAGAGGAGAGAGAAGAAGAATGATTCACACTGGAGAAGAAGAGGAGAGAGAAAGTGTTAGAAAAATATGGGAGAAGAAGAGAAAATGTTGATATTATACCTGGACTTAAATATAAATTAACAAAATTTCACATCCAGCCCCGAACTTTTAAAACTTCAATTAGAAACCCCTTGTTGAATTCTTTGCAATTTAATCTCCGGTCTCACTGTAAGACCATTTTGTACAAGACTTTTTCAATATTAATTAGGTCTAATATCAATCAGAGCTGGACATGTCAATGGTAAGAGTATCTTCTATGATAAGTTACAAAATCTTATAGCTAGGGGGCGACCGCACAGGGCACAATATTTGATGGGGTCCAAAAATATTATATTAACCTACTATATATGGGTAAAAGTTTTTAAAAAAATTTCTCTCATTTATTGAATGGATGCCCAATCATTTTTATATGTCGAGGTTGTACAAAATTAGATTGGGCATGTTTTATTAACTAGTAGAGATCCTCACATTAAAGGCAGTAATGGAAGGTATTTATTGAAAATCAGCCTAAAACCGCCTTAAAACAACCTTCTAAACTCGGAAATGGTTGTTACGGCCCATTATATGAAATAAAGGCGGTTAAGCTTCAATTTAACACAATATTTTTAATAATCGCCTTTAATTAACCCTAATTAATAGTAGTTGTGAAAAACCACCTTTAAAAATTACCTCTTCCAAACTCGAAAGTGAGGTCCGAATGTATTTTCAAGTTCGGACAACTCATGGTTTCCTTGTTCTAAAGGGAAGACATTTTTCCAAGTTCGAAAAATGTTCGTGTCAAGTTTCTGAGTTTGGAAGCAGTTTTATCATGTCTTAATTAATATGAATACAATTTCTAAGTTAGGAAATGGCCTTGCATATTGAAAAAAATGAGCCCAATTCATTAAATGCCACAAAACCCTAAAATTTTCAAGAACAAGCTCAATTTTTCCCCATTGATGAAGAAAAGGTTTTGTACTTGAGAGTTCATCATTTGCCATTGGAGACGGTTAGTTTTGTCCAAATTATGTACTTAAAGATCTTGAAATGTTGGAAGGTGTATTTAATGCTTTATACAATTAGGGCTTGGGATTAGCTAGGGTTATGATTATTATTGAATGGATTCTCAAGTGGAATCGTAATTGACTTATAGGAGAATGGATCGAGGTGAACTCATTGGTAATGATATTAAAAATCACCCAAGTACATGCCATTGGTTGAACCATTTATTTGATTTGCGTTTGAGCTTCTAAAAATGGTTCTTCGCTGGTACGATGCCCGTGTAAGGTTGTAGAAATGATGCGTATATAGTATTGAATAAGTTGCGGAACATCTCATAATGAGGGGGGTTTCAAACAAGCTACACTCGTTGGGTATGACATGGGAAAGTCGGAAGCCTCTCATACAAATGAATCGAAGGACACGATACCGGGTGATGAATTATATGGAAACTTGAGAGTTTGATGAAATGGTGGAAGATATTGTAAGGTAGTTCAAAAGTAAACCGAAGTCGTTACAAGCTTTGATTGACGATAAAGGGATGCCTTTGTACAATGGTTTGAAACACTTGATTTTGATTGCGAATTTGTGGATAATAAACTTGAAGGAAAAATTTGGATGGACAGATAAGTCGATGACCAAGGCTTTCGAGTTGTTTAGGGATTTGTTTCCTGGAGGTAATTTAATGCCCGATAGATTGTCTGCTGTGAAAAAAATACTATGCCCTATGGGATTGGAATTGCAAAAAATTCATGCTTGCCCAAATGATTGTATGTTGTATAGGGGGGAAGTACATAAAGATCTAGAAACTCTCCGGGTATGCGGCGAATCCGGGTACAAGTTGAAGAGAGGTGGGATTGCGGTGGGTCCGAAAGTTCTATTGAAATTAAAGTTAAAGACACCTAGGGAAGATACAAAGTTGCGTTGGCACACGGATAAGGTCTGACTAGCGGATGAAGCAAAGGAAGAAAGTCGATGCTCTATACCCTGAGTTTAGCAAAGAGTCTCGGCACTTGAGGTTAGGGTTGTGTACAAACAGTATGAAACCTTTCGGTAATATGAGTAGTACACATAGCTCTTGGCCTGTTATGTTAGTCATTTACAACCTCCAGTCTTGGTTGACCATAAAATGTCAATATGTGTTATTGTCTTTGATGATATGAGGTCCGAAGCAACCGGGTAATAATATTGATTTGTATCTTGCTCCTCTAGTGGAGGATTTTTTGACTATGTTCAAAGATGGTGTTCGAACGTATGATGGTTTGGTTGGAGATTTCTTCACTTTGAAAGCGTTGTTATTTTACACAATTAATGATTTTCCTGCATAGGAATTTGTCTGGGTATTCTGTGAAAAGGCACTTACCTTGTCCCATCTGTGAGAAGGAAACTGATTTTTGTCGATTAAAACATGGTTGTAAGACTATTTATCAGGGCCATATGAGGTTTCTTCCACAAGGGCACCTATGGCAGTTGACACAAAAAGGGTTCAACGGAAAAGTGGAGGCAAGAGGAGCACCGGTGCCACATAAAGGTACACAGAATTATGAAAGTATTAAGAATTTTCCCAATGACTTCAAGAAAAAGAAAAGAAAAGTTTTCATTGAGGAAAGTTGTAAGAAATGCTCAATTTTTTAAACCTATCTTATTGGGAGCATTTGGATGTTAGACATTGTTTGGACGCTATGTACATCGAGAAGAATGTTTGTGATTATTTGGTTGGAACGTTGTTAAATACCCCTGGGAAGGTAAAGGACGGATTGAAGGCTAGGCTAGATTTGGTTGAGTTGATTATTAGGAAGAATCTAGGGCCAATGAGTACCGGTGATGATTATTATTTCCCCCCAGCTTGTTATTCAAAGTCGCAGTTGGAGAAGAAATATTTTGTGAGACCCTCAATAGTGTGAAAGTGCCCGTTGCCTATTCGTCCAACATCAGCACTTGTGTGTCAATCGAGGAGCTGGGCTTGGGTGGGTTGAAGTCACACGATTGTCACAACCTGATGCAGGAATTGAATACCATTGTTATTCAATCTACATTGCCCTTCCATATAAGATTGTTCATTACAAAGCTTTGTTTTTTTCAAATCCATTTGTTGAAAAAGTATTAGTGTATCGAAGTTGGATAGCTTGCAAGTAATGATTGTTGAAGTTTTGTGCTATATGGAAATGTATTTTCCTCCCTCATTTTTTGACATTATGGTCCACTTGATCGTCCATTTGGTGCGGGAGATAAAGCTATATGGTCCGGGTTTTCTACGATGGATTTACCCGTTCGAGAGGTGCATGAAAATCTTCAAGCACTTTGTGAAAAACTTATACAGGCCAGATGCTAGTATTGTGCAATGATACGTCATAGAAGAGGCCATTGAGTTTTGCACTGATTATATGAAGGAAGTTGAATCAGGTAGTCTTCCAATCGGTAGACATGAAGAGAGGTTGGAAAGTGTAGGGATTAGACATGGGAAGCTATTTATCCTGAGTTCGGAAGATTTATGTGCAGCCCATCTTTATGTTCTGTGCAACCATGAGGATGTAGTTCCATACATCGAGATTCATATGGATGCCATACAAGTGGGCCGCCTAATTTTAATGAGGCTCAGTTCCTCCAATTGCACACTAGGACATTTTCATCATGGTTGTGGGATCACGTAGATGCCGGCAAACATCCAGCGAAAGTAAAATGGTTGGCTCGTAGACCATTGGGGACCTTCTTTCTTATGGCGGCTATGACATCAACAGTTTTATGTTTTCCATGAAATCAATGGATGTTAAGAGTGTCACTCAAAACAATGGAGTGTCTCTTGTGTCTGAAGCATTGCATATTGGAAGTCGGGGTGAGGAAAATCCTATGTACGCCCTAAAGTTCTACATTGGCACGATTTCAGAAATTTAGGAGCTTAACTATGTTAGTATGCATGTCCCTGTGTTTGAATGCCAGTGGGTGGATATTAACAATAGACTGGGCACTGAGGATTTTGCCTTCACCCTATCGATAGAAGTTGGGTTGGCTGGAAAGACAATCCTTTCATATCGGCATCTCATGCACACCAGATTTTCTATGTAAGGAATCCTGTTGATCCTAGGTGGGAGATTGTTGTCCAAGGGAAACATTCTTTCATTGAAGAAAACGAGTTAGAGAAAGTAATTGGATTCGGGCAACACACTCTCAATTGTAGATCTGAAGAATTTATTTTGCTGGAGGAGGATGATCGGAGTCTTCACAGTTTCCTGGGTCATAGTGACTATGACGAAGGTATGTGGGTCAACGGTAAGGAGTAGATCAAAGGTAGAGATCAGGAAAAGGAAGCATAGTAAGTGGTTCCATTTCAAGTGTAGTTTATGTCATTCATCAAGTGATGTACCTTGGAATATTCACATGTTTCTAGTATTGATATTATTGGTAAACAAATCCTTATGAGATATAGCTAACATAGCATTAGAAAAAAAATAAAAAAGAAATTTAGAAGTAGTATTTGAAATCATTTAAATTCAACATCAACCTCAATTATAAATAGCACAATAAAGTCTAGTACTATAAATCAATCATTTATAAATTTCATTCATCTACATCTTCAAGGTCGCCAGTCAAAGTCGCCAGTCAAAGTCGATCAGTCGAGGTCGAGAGCTTGATGTGAGGTGGCGCTCATAACCTTGATGATATTTTTCTATAAACTCGATCTTCGCCTTCATGGCTCAAAATTCCTTTTGCACCCATTTGTAGAAATCATTGAATCCTTTCAAGTAAGATTTTTCACTACCTACAAAATATAGCGAACAAGATATGAAGTATTTAAACAATATAGAAAACATAAACAAGACCGACAATATATGAACAATATTGATAGAAAATAATTTGTCATTAACTTTCCTCAATTAGTAGCCTCTTACTCGTCTCGGGAGCTTCCGTAGCCTTATTTATATTGATAGAAATTTTCTTGTTGTGTGACATTTAACCATTTAACGATTTGTCATATTTTAAATAACATGTAACGACTATCGATGAACGATAAGTTGTGTCATCAAATAATAAATATTATAATATTGTACGAGAAACCTTATCTAACCGATTTATCTGTGATGTCGTAAAATCTGGTGCCAAAATGATAACTGACCGATGTCGCATAAACCGGCATCATTTTTCCCAACATCGGCCATTCAAAACGACGTCGTATTTGTTAATGTTCCACGTCATTTGGCAATGTGGGTCCCCCACATTGTACAATGTCACTTTCAATGGTTTGCGACGTCGCTCTAAATTGGACCAACGTCGACTTTGACGATGTCGCAGTAATTTCTCTCATATCAGATGCCTTCTTACTAAGGTCGATATTGCATGCATATGGATGACGATGTCGCAGCTATGATCTCAACTGGTTGGCCCTCTAGTTTTGATTGACGTCGGCCACCGAACATGCCGACGTCAATTAAAAATTGAGGTAAGAGGTACTTTTTACCTCAACTTTGAACCGAGGTAAAAAAAGGTACTTTTTACTTTGGATGTATTTACCTCAGTTCTTCCTGGACTAAAAGCCGAGGTAAAAAGTCTTGCATAACCGAGGTAAAAGGTCTGTTTCTTGTAGTGAATGAAAGGGTAACCCAGGAGGGTAGTTCCAACTTCCGAACTTAATTTGGGTCCTAAGTAAAGGTGGTACCTAAAAAAAATCATAGGAATCGCCTTTGATTGCTGCTTTGAATAGATGGTTTTCCACTAGTGTAAGTCTACTATTAATGCTGTAATATATAAGTATGTGAACCTTGAACATTCATATGAATTACTTGGTCAAATATCAATTGGGTCCCACAAAATGTGCCAATTGATATGTGTTGAATCGCGATCGTAATAGTTGAATCTTTTTTCGTGACGTCACTCATGCAAAAAAATCCTTGAGGGTACCAGAGTCAATATCCACTTGAAGTAATGGAATCTAGTTCAACTTGTAGAGATGACTAAAATCACTCTGCGAGATGAGTGAAATTTGATCGGGCCAAAAACGGAACCAAATGAAACATTTGGAAGCTACATGATTGAGCCATTTGTGCGGCGGCTCTCCTAGGGGATGGTGTCGAGATTCAGAATCCATGATGGAGTTCGAGGACTATTTCCACACTATACCATTGATGACATTGATCACTATGTTGACTACAGGTCTCGCATTACCAGGATTCCCCTCTGATGGGTTTCGGGGGTGTGGCTCGTTTCAGTCTCTTGCACCACCTCGATCCCCTTCGACCCTACAATTATTGATGTTTGGTTCAAGATTCCTTTGAGAAGGTCTCTAGGGTTCGGCACTTGTTCCTCGCTTTTGGAGGGTCATCTCGAGCCAGGGGTTGTGAGGGGGATCACAAAATAGCCTTTCCCTCTCACATCTCTCGATTTCCATTTTGAGATAGTAGTATTCCTCTGTATTATAACTGTGATCCTTATGGTGATAGTATTACTTGTTTGATGAATTCCTTGTTGCATATACCCTCATAGGGGGCACTCGAAACAGGCCTCGGTGTATGCTTAACATCTTCGCTCGAGACCGGGCCATGAAAGTGTATCTTTCAAAGTTAGGGTTTGGAGTTTCGACAATCTTCTTCCCCCTGATGGTCTCTAGGCCTCACATGTCTCTCGATCATTCTCCATCCATTTCTTTTTCTTTCGGCCACCTCTTCGACTTTTGAGTGTTGTTCGACTATTTCCTGGAGTTGTTGGAGTGTCGATATATCCTCATCATCTCGACAGTCTTCTTCCCCTCGACAGTCTCCCTCCATCTCATTTTCTTTTGTCCACATCTTCGACCTTTGAGTGTTGTTCGACTATTTCCTGGAGCTGTTGGAGTGTCGATGAGATCCTCGTTATCTTGACAGTCTTCTTCCCCCTAATGGTTTCTAGGCCTCACGTGCCTCTCGATCATCTTCCCTCCATATATTTTTCTTTTGGCCACTTCTTCGACCTTTAAGTGTTGTTTGACTATTTCTTGGAGTTGATGGAGTGTCGACAAGATCCTTGTCATCTACTTTTTATAGAGGTCGAAATCACTCATACCCTACATACATTCCAATATAATTCCAGACCCGGTGCTATCTACCACCGACGGGCTCTCGTCAATCTATCTATGATAGAATGCTTTTGTGTTTTCACTCGCTTTTGGGAATCTTTGGAATAGTTTGGCCATGGTCGTTGTGAACTTATTTTTCTGGACATATTGGCCTAGTAGTGCAGCGCTGAAGTTTATGTACGAGTGCAAAGATCCGAGGTCAACTTATTAGACCGTTTCTGAGCTTTACCCCGTAGTAAAATGCCAACTAGTGTGCGTCTCAATCGCTCGTCAAAGTCACGAGAATTTATCAAACTAAGGAAAGTTTGAATGAACTCCCTGGGATCCGAATCACCCCTGTACATTGGGAGCCCTTCCCATGGGTTTGTATTCGTTGGCCATCAGGCGGATGTGATCGAGAGGTCAAATGAGAGATCGTCATTCTTCCTAAGAGACTTATTAGTTTATCCAGTTCCTTGTTAAAATAACTATTGGCCTCACTTCCCATCCAGATCGCTCGATGGTCCACATATGGGAGCGCCGACTGGGATCTCTGCCCTAGATAGGAGGGGTACGCCAAAGGTTGGGTACATGAAGGGAATGAAGGGACCATTCTGTCACAAGTAGGGATGATCATGGGTCTAGGACCCGACCCAGACCCATTGGGTCGGGTATGGGTCTAAAAAATTTAGACCCATCGGGTTCGGGTCCGGGTATGGGTCTAGATTTTTAGATACGGGTCCGGGTCCGGGTCTAACATACTAAGACCCAGACCCGACC
>JAUOBV010137896.1:0-12623 GCA_032360425.1 Rubia occidens | reverse complement strand
TAATCATTCCGGTCAGATCAGTGTTAATATTCCAGGCTTCTTCTACCAGATTTAGAAATGAAGGGTGAGTAATCCAGTAATCTTGAAATTTAAAAGGTTTTGACCCAGTAGTGATTTTGTTGGATTTAATATGTAGGATTAAAGGGGAATGATCAGATTGTTCTCTAGCAATCACATTTATATGTGATGTAGAAAAATCATTCATCCAAAGGGAATTTGCAATTCCTCTATCCAGTCTTTTCCAAACTCTACCTTTAGGTCTTATTCCAGTCCATGTATAAAAACTACCAGCTGTAGGAATTGTACAGAAGCAGCCTTTATTTAGAAATAAGCTAAAATCATCTTGGTTCTGGAATTGAGGGACCTAAATATTCTGTTTGGTCTTGGATAACATTAAAATCACCAATTAGAGCAATTGGTGTGTCTTTAATTTTGAGAAGTTTATCCTATAGCTTGGCTTTGCCTTTTTGTGAGTGTTTTCCATATGCAAATACTATATGACAAGGCAAAGTAAAGGAGTGATGTTCAATTTTAACATAGATAAACTGTTTATGAGTCTCTATGAATTGAACTCTGATATCCTTTATGTTTAATATCCTTTAGTCTTATCTTCGTAGCTTTATTGCCAATACCCCTAATATTCCAACAACACATGTTAAGATTCATATATTATTGTGTTAGATTCTCTATGGATCAGTTTGTAACCGATTTAGGGGTAGCAGTGTTGGACTTTTTGTGCGTCTTAAAGTCATCCAAACTTTCTGTTTCATCAACTGAAGTCTTTAGCAGTGCATTAAATCTGTTTTGAGACCTAAGAATCATGTTTAAATTTATCTTTCGAGAGTTTTGCTGTGATAACTTCATATGTGTTTTCAGGTTCTGATATATAACCTGAACTAGGTAAATCTGGAGAAGTTACCACATGCTTTTCTGATTTTCTATTTTTAGCACCTGAAGATAAAAGAGGGGAAAACCAGCATTTATTTCAATATAATTCTCCTCTCTATTTTCTGAAAGAAAGATATGACTTTCTAGTTGATCAGAATCCTCCTCAATCAAGATAGTTTATCATTTTGTAAATAACAATCAAGAGGGGAAATATCATTAACAGTTTGGGGAATAACGATAGGAGCGTCACAGATGGACACAGATTGTGGCATAGATGCAGGAATATCACTGGTATTATCTGGGGTTACCTGAGCCTCTGTCAAAGAGGCTATAGCTTGAAAACTTGGATTAAGAGGACCACTTTGGTCTCCTCTCTGTTGGAAGGTAGAACCCTTCTCAATTAGGGAATTCTTTGGTCTCCAAACTTCCTGTTGCATTTTGTTAGTAATGACAGGTTTATGAATAGGAACTGAATCTTTATCCTGTGTGTTTAATCCTGAAGATGAAGGATCATTTTGTTTACCACATAATCTTCCCCGTTCATCAAGCTGTTTTGGTTTCCAAGCAGTAAAAAGTTGTTTAGAAACAGATTTACAAGCAGAATGAATGTGACCGAGTTTTAAACACTTTGAGCAATAATCAGGAATTCCTTCGTATTCAATATACTGCTAGAAACCAGTTCCCCTAAAACTGAGCCATATTCTCTCCCTAAGAGGCTTGGTGATATCTATTTCTACACATACCTTAGTAACATGGGGTCTAGTCTTGTTAAGGGTTGCTTTATCAATTTTAACAGGTTGTCCAATTATATTCCCTATAGACATCATAACCTCATGATCAAAAAATTGATGTGGAAGGCCATATAGAGCGACCCCATACTGGAAGTATTGGTGAGTTGGCATTTGGATCAAATGTGGGAACCCATTTAGTAATTCTAAGAGAATATGAACAAAAGTTCCAAACTTTGTGAATCCAACATCGATAATAATCATCCGAAAGCGCAAAATGAATTAATACCTGTCTATTATCAAGAAAATGGATTTCATTGTGACCTTTGAAACCTGCCGTTTGGAAATCTTTGCGTAGCTTGTCTAATTGTGGTCTACTGCGCAAGAATTTACGAACGAGCGTCCATCGCAGAGGTGCCTCAAGCTTGTCACATTCCTCATCGGAGAAGTGAAGCCCAGGCTCTCCTAGATGATCAATTGGAACTTTTGGATTGAAGGGATCACTGGGTTTTGGATGATCCATTTGGGGCTTATGAGCTAGGGATTGTGTGCTAGCCATCTGGGCATATGAGATCTGCCCAGTATTTGGATCTGCCATGTCAGCGGCACCAGACGGCGGTGATCAGAGAGATCCAAGAAAAGTGGGAGACGAAGAAGGAGCGAAATTGTTTAAATTGGTTATAGAAAGAAAAACAAAGAGTTTACTAAAATGTTTTAATTTTATTTAGTGTATTATTTTACCAATTATTTTACTGTGAACCTTTTACGGTTCACACCCGTGCTAGTGATTTATATTTGTTTGCATTTCAGATATTAGCTACTATAATTGAGGAAGAAATCGATCGTCGAAAATATTCAACCCCTAAATTTTATGACCACTTGTGTATCAAAAGAAAACATCGTCGATGGCTGCAGAAAAACCCACTACATAATTTTAAGTTCCACTTTATTTGGAAGAAAAATTACTTGTTTGTGCGATTCCATTGATGAAACGTCAAACGCTTTTATTTTCCGAAGCATTTAACATCTTTTTTGTTATTTTGTTGTTGGAATATTTAGGTATATTTTCATCATTAGGGGGTAGATGACCATTTTCGGTTTTCATTTTTAAATCCTTCATTTTGTAACCTATTTTGAGTCTAATGGATTTGTGTCCTTATGAGTGATATTCTCACTTTATACTTTCTTTTAGCACATTTGAAACTCATATTTGTAATAGATTATTAATGGATGTTTTGTTGATAAGAAGGTTAAGATGATGATTAAGGATCTCTATCTTAACTCTTTAGTTTAAGGGGGTTTTGGAATGTCCTTTGTGTTCACGCTAATGAACTAATGATTAAAAATGGAGATTCACGAGAAGATCTTAGAAGTGAAGGCCAATATGTTATTTGGTAGAAGAAAATATTTGGATTTGAAGAACAAAGATTAGCCGGCCGACGTGAAGAGCGGTCGATCGATTGACCTGGTGCAACCAACCAAGGTGCAGTTCACAAACCTAGCCGCATGCTCACACACCTAAAACAAAGGGTAAAAAAACCCTCGGATGGAAATTTTTGTGGCCCGTGCACGTCTACTACACTTTTGAATTTTTGGGCCCATTCTTGACCTTTTAGACGATAAATAGTCTTGTACATATCCTCAATCTCATGGCCGAAGGAGTAGATGTTTATCGAATATAGGACATTGTGTTAGTTGAGTTGGATCTCCATGTTTATTGCTATCCTCAGGGAATTCTTGACGCTGATCATTTAGAGTGACCCGAGGGTAAGGGTTATTTTGTGGCGCCGATTGCCCATTCTAGCTACGATCGGGGAGAGGTGAGAAATGTATTCACTCGAAATGTGTTAGACAAGTTCTCCACAATATGTGGTCAATGCATGATAATAGGAAAATTAGTCAATGATCCAAGGATAACTAGAAATATAAACTAATTGCGCCCAAGACCAATTTTAATCTTATTTACATCTTTTGTACTAGCTGTGATCATATTTGCATCGTTTGTTCTAATTGTTTGTTAATATAATTTCTTAAAGTAGTTTTAGTGTTTCTAAACTCAACCCCTCCCCCCAAATTTTGTTACCACACACTTAGAGTGACATCTTTGTGTGCCTTAAACTACATTCAACACTCGATAAAAGCCCCATTTCCTTGTGGACGATCCCGACTTTCCACTAGCTACTTTCTAGTAGTTAGCCGCGATTAAGGCCTGTAAATACTATTTTTGAGAGGCACAATGATGTTCTCCAAAATTTTGGTGCCGCTTTCCAGAAAAATACTTATTTTATTAAAGTGTTAGTGTAGCTCTTTGTGTGTTTTGTGTTTTTACTTGTGTGTTGTTGACATTTTTGTTGCTTTTGTGATTGTTATTTTGGATAAGGTTTTACTGCTTTGGTTCTTGGGTTATGGTCAATACTCGTTCGGATAGACAAAAACCCATGCTCCATGATTCTGATCTTTTGGATACACTTCGAAGAGCAAGAAGGCTAGCACATTTTGCTAACCCAGGTACTCAACCACTGCCCGAAATAGTTACACCAACTATGGTGAATAATACTAGGCCATGAGAGAGCTCAAGGGCCCCAACCTATAGAATTAACCACATTGTATCATTTTTCCTCTGCTTCCAAAAAATGTCACTTGTGAGCTTAAGTTCGAAATTATCCATCTTCCACCAAGTTTCCATGAAATTAATGGGGAGGATGCTAAAAAGCACTTGTCTGAGTTCCACCAAGTGAGCACGAATATGAAGCCACCTGATGTTTCAGAGGATAACTATAATCTAAGGTTGTTTCCTTTTACCTTGAAGGATACGACTAAGGATTGGTTGTACTACCTCCCTCCGGGAAGTATAACTTTATGGATGGACATGGAGCAAAAGTTCTTAGAGAAGTTCTTTTCGGCATCCAAGTCGGCGGGTTTGAAGTAAGAGCTAAGAATATTTCCCAATGGCCGGGTGAATGATTGTAAGAATATCGGGAGAGGTTTAAGAGGTTTCTAGCAAGCCCCAACCACCCATACAAGGAAGGAGACTTTGTATACTATTTCTTCGATGGATTGTTCATTGAAGACACGAGGATGGTTAACTCCCGCTTTTAATGGGTCAATTGGCAACAAGAGCCCAAAAGATTCCATAACTTTGTTTGATGATATGGCTAATGATTACTAGAAAATTTGGTACAAAGAAAATGGTAAAGGTACAAGAGACTTCAAAACCGGAAACTCCCAAGCTCGAGGAACAAATTTAAACTTTAGCTTCCATGATGAAGGAGCTAATGAAGAGAATGATGCATCAAGTCAAAATTTGTTGGTTTTATCCATTGGATCACCCCACCGATGCATGCCCTCATCTTCAAGATGAAGGGTTTGAAGAAGTAAAGGCAATGGGCTACCAAGGTGGTCAAGGCTATGGTTTCCAAGGAAATCAGGGATACTAAGGTGGACAAGGTTTCCAAAGAGGACAAGCTCATGAAAAGAAGTATGATCCATATTCCCAAACTTACAATCTCAGTTGGAGAGAGTATCCAAAATTTCGGTGGAGAGATGAGCAAGCTGGGAAATCAAATTCTCAAGGTGGTTTTCAAGGTAGCCAAGGAGGGTTTCAACCAAATCATCAAGGAATAAAAGCCCATTACCAAGGAAATCAAGGGTATAATTGGGCGCCACAACAAGGCTACCCAAGGGATGAGGGCTCATCTAACCTTAAGAAGGGATAACAAGGTCAGAGAATGAGGAGCTTATGCATGTCATAACCACCATGGTCACAAATTTGGAAGACCTCACCTCCCATAGATTCAAGAACTTGAAAACTCAAATTAGCCAAATCGCGTCTTCTGTGGCCCGGTTGGAGGCTAGGGATTCCGGAAAACTTCCCACACAACATGAACCCTAGGCAAAATGTAAGCTCAATCACCTTGAGGAATGGGAAAGAAACTAAGGAGCTCGAGCGAGTTGTCAAGGTTGGGAAGGAAGTCGAAGAGGAGCTTTGGTGAAAGAAAAAAGAGGTTGATGAAGTGATCACTCAACTGCCGGAGAAGCGAGAAATTGAAAAATCCTTCCACCACCACCCTTTTCGGTGGCTTTGCGGGACAAGAATCGCAAGAATGCGAATAAAGACATTTTTGACATTTTCTTCAAATGTGAGGTAAACATTCCCCTTTTTATGCTATCCATTAAGTGCCTAGGTTTGCTAAATTCTTTAAAGAGTTGTGCATTTCTAAGAGAACTAAAGCATTGAAGAATGGAAAAATTAAAATTGGTGGACAAGTGTCGGCTCGTTTTCAAAAGAAACTACCTTCTAAATGCAATGATCCCGGCATGTTCACTATCCCTTGTGTCATAGGTGGCAAATTTTTTGAAAAAGCAATTATAGACCTATGAGCCTTTATAAATGTAATTCCCCACTCTATATACAAGACTCTTAACTTAGGGACTTTGCATGAAACTAGGGTGCTCATACAACTAGCCGATCATCCCCAAGCTATTGCAAAGGTATTAGTGCGAGATGTGTTGGTTAAAGTGATAAATTATTTTTTCCTACCAATCTTTATATTCTCGATATGTCTCATGATGAGAGTGCGCTATCTTGTTAGGAGACCATTTTTTTAAATGGTGGAAACTAAGATCGATGTGCATGGCGGCACATTGATATTAGAGTTCGATGGGGAAAAATAGGTTATGGCTATGTTTGACAGAGCTTTTAAGTTGTGCTTATAAGCAAAACATATTTTAGAGTTTGGTACAGTGCTAAAAACTAGGTTGTTTTGAAAGCAGAAGTTATTTTTTTTGGGGGGGGAGCAGAAACTGGTCTCCCCTGCTGTCAAAATAAGCTAGCTTTGCTTATAAGTACAACTCTGTCAAACAGAGTCTATGAGGTCTACAAGGATAAAGAGCCTCCAAAAGATAAAAAGTTTTTCCATGGTGTCATTATAATTGAAAGTTTGCATGATTCTCGCCATGAGTTTGAACATTGCCACATAATTAACTTAATTGAAGTTGATAATGGAATGAGTAAGACATCTAAGAAAGTTTCTAGTATTTTGAATAAGAAAAATGTTGAATATGCGAATGTCTCCAGTACTAATTTGCAACGAGTGAAGAAGGGGTTAAAAAACATCATCTAAACCCTCTTCACTCCAAAAAGTTCCCAAACCCACCAGAAAAGGGATGAGGCTCACAAGTCCATTTGGCTCCGGAGATGAGGTTTAAGGTGAGACTATGTTGGAGACCATTACATGCAAAGGAAAGAATGGGTGGAATCGCGGATGGTGATTCCGGAGACCTGATGAAAGTTATAAATAAAGCTTGAAAAAGGGAGTACGTCGGGCCGACAACATTAAATAGAGTTGCTTTTGATCATCTGGATAGTCATTTGTGACATTACATCGAAGTAATTGTGTTGTCCTTTTTGATAAGGAAAATTATGTATGAGTGATTTAATTATGAAGATATGTTGTTTTATATGGAATTTATGATTGATTTTTCTTCTCTTTATTTTTTCTTGGAACACTATTACGATTGGATTGCATGATTGTTTTGCAAGAAGCATTTGGTTTTGGAGAAAAAAGGGCGAAAAAAGGGTGAGCAACTAGGGCTAGGAGAAGTTCAACTCAGGACCGTATAGAGGTGCAGGGTCCGCGATGCTCACACGTTCCACTATACTCGAATTACCAAATTCCTCTCCTACCACCACTAAATACAACCCGAACCTATTTATCCACGAAGCACTTGAAATGCACAATTTGAAACTAAAGAGGTACCTCTCTCCTCCATTGTGATTTCAATGATCTATTCGATTTGTTGTGCATAATAGTGGTGTTATTGGAATTTTATGTTAGAGGTTGTGGGCAGAGTATATTGTGGTTGTGGTAGTTTGTCCATTAGATCTTATAGTTGTGCAACTAAGCGTATATTTAGTCTTCGTTACTCATCATGACCATTCTCTCATTTTCTCTCCTTGACATGTGTTCTAGAATGTGTATTTGCATTGATGACAATGCAAACTTTAGGTGTGGGGGAGGGGAATAAGATGATACTTATGATTAGTAGTTTAGTTGTAGCAATTAGCTCTTTTGAGATAATTTTTAATCAAAATAAAATTGAAAATATGGAATATAAAGAATCCCGCTAAATTGAGAACCCAAGAGGGCAACTTATGCAAAATTTGGGGGGGGGGGCGCAAATAGTTCGAAAACCTGAAAGGGAAACCTATGCAAAAATGAGAGGCCAAATGGTGTGGAAAAAGGTGAGGGTGATCATTGAGAAAGAAAAAAAATGTGTGAAACTAGGATAAAAACCCGAGAGGGTGCTTGAGAAAAATGAGAGAATTTTTTTTAAAATGCTTCTCTTGATTTGTCTATTTAGTAGATTTTTGGGTAGAGTAAGTTAACTTTACATTATGTTTATACGACACTCATTTTATGGTTTGTTGCTTGTTTATATTATCTTAGGATTTGGAATATGAGAGTGTGAGAGATTCTTATATCTTGGGGGTTAGGTTAGTATAGGAATAAAATGTTTGGTATTTTTGGAAAAAACTTTGCAAGCTAGTTTACGTTTAGGTCTTTGCTTGCTCTTGTTAACTCGGGGACGAGTAAAGGTTTAAGTTTGGGGGATTTTATGAGACATCAAATGCATGTATTTTCCTAAGCATTTGACATCTCTTTTATTGTTTTTTTGTTGGAAGATGACTAGATTTAGGTAGGTTTACATAAGGGGGTTTAGATGACCTTTTTGGTTTTCATATCTAAATCCTTCATTTTGCAACCTATTTTGAGTTTAATGGATTTGTGTCCTTATGAGTGATGCGCTCACTTTATACTCTCTTTTCAGCACATTTGAAACTCATATTTGTAATAGATTATGTTTTTATATAATGTTAATGGAGGTTTTGCTGATAAGAATGTTGGGATGATGATTCAGGATTTCTATCTTAACTCTTTAGTTTAAGGGGTTTTCAGAATGTCCTTTGTGATCATGTTAATGAATTAATGATTCAAAAAATGGAGATTCGCGGGAAGAGCTTAGAAGTGAAGGCCAATATGTGATTTGGTAGATGAAATGATTCATATTTGAAGAACGAAGATTAGCCGACCGACTTAGTGCAACTAACCAAGTGAGCAGCCCACGCCCTAGCTGCATGCCTAAAACAAAGGGGAAAACATCCCTCGGATAGAAATTTGAGCGGCCCCAGCAGTGGAGTTCGCGGCCGCGCGTATGGTGGTGTTTTCAGTTGAAAGCGTCTTGTTCATTATTGGTCATTGGTGCTATTTTTCTATTATTTGAGTAACCAAGTTTCGACATCGGAGTTAGGTTGATGGATGGCGTTGAACTGCCATAAACTTTAATCCACCCTACAACAAGACCACTCATTGCACTGGAGAAAGTGCCTAAAACCACCTCGTATGCCCTGTAAAAACCACCGTACAGTTTGTTTTTCCCACTAATGAGAGGGAGGATGTGTTTAGACTCAAGATAGTTCAGAAAGATCTCACAATACATAAAAATTTTAGAATCACACATGTGCTGCAATTAATATTTTCATGCTTTGAAAAATAAGACATAAAACTAAATTTTAAACCAATAAAACTTAAATCCGAAGGGAATAGTTATAGAGTCTTGATCTCACAAACAACCTACTACCAATAAAATAGTACTACTGAAGTGAAAGATATTGGGAGCAATTCGTATACGGTGCACTAGGGATACATACTTCATGTATCCCCTGGTATAATAGTAATAGTAAAATACTTATTCACTATACACTTTTCAAGGAATAATTTTAGAGATTTACATTATTATGAATTAAACTGAAACAATATACTATGGGGATACAATAAAACACGATAGCCAGAGGTACAGTATAATATGCGTATTGGGAGATGATGTACAATATTGATTTTTAATTTTTAATGAAATAGAAAACAAACCCACCTTTCTCCCATGCCAGCGCCACCACTGCCGCCCCTCCACCCCACCTACCAAAAATCTCCCTCCCTCCCCAGCCTATCTAGAAGCCACCAACCCTCCCTAGCCCCTCATGTCCCCACCATCCCTCCCCAAACCATCACTAGCCCCTTTCATCCCCATCCCCTCTCATCACCACCCCGAGCCAGCTCCATTCCCGACAAAATGTGACTAACCCCCCTAATTGGCTCTCTCAGGAACAAGATGTTAACCTTGTTCTCTTGCAAATCAGACGCCTCTCTCGCGAACCATAAACTAGTCTGGTTCTTTATGATAGGAGCACATCTGCATCGACTGAACCACCGCGACACAACCACCGTTGCCTTGTCACCGCCATCAATTGTTGGATCTCGACTTAACCATCATTGAACCGCCGTAAATATTTTATATGATTTAGATGAGTAATAGTGCCCTCCAGCGACGTTTGTGCCCAGCCTCATTGAAGTAACTTGCTCATCGCCGTCGAAGTAGCCAAGCCCTTCGCACCACCAACAACGGGATCAACCCCTATGAACAAAAATGTGCTAGATATATGAGCCATGCACTCTACATTTGTGCTGCTAGAATCGCCAAATTTGTTGCTCATTTTCCAGCAAAGATACTGAAAAAATTGACGCTTAACTCTCCGAAAATTTGATTTGAAAGTCGTTAGAAACTTGATAAAAAATTCACCAAAAGACTACAAATACAAAATGTAATATAATAAAATCCATGACGTGATACATCCGTTCACAAGATATAGCTTGCTCGTGCATGTATAATGATACGAATCGGATTGGTTTAGTTAGTTTCCAAAAAATTAAATAAATATTGTTGCCGTGTACTTGTCTCTGTCTCTACCATTTTTTTAATCAATAAAACCATATTTTATTAACACTAAAGATAACTGATTACATCCGTGGCTAAACTATGAGCCAGAATGACTTCACTTCTAGTAACTTTCACAAACAAGACTGAAGTAAACCGTCTACAGAGGAGTAAAATATCATCCACCTCATTTTTGCATGATCGTTGCTGCTTTTCTTCTCCCTGTAATGAGATTCACTGCTACCTTTGAATCTGTGCCAATGAGGATGTGAGAATCACCATAACATAAACTGATCTCCAAACAGTGCAATATTGTCAACAACTTTGCTTGTAAAGGATTTGTTGCAATAGATATTTGGTATGATAGAGACTTGGCCTGAATTGAATTCATGAACTCCCTGTTTAGCTCAAACCATGCCCGAACTGTAATTGTTTTGATTTTTTTAACATCGAAAACTAATAGAATATTAGATAAATCAGAATCAGGTTAAGAAAGAAATACCCTTTCTGATTGGTTTTGTATATCCTTTTCCATATCTGATTCTGCCTTGTATACCCTTTGTACTTTATTATAAATATCAATACACACAGCCACAATAATTGTGGGTTTTACATTCTATCAAAAACACTTTCAAAACGAGTATGTAAGAGATACTCAATTAAAATCCAAGGTGATATCATAAATCACAACTATGAGCGTATTTCATCATAACTTTCCGCAGATCCATAAAAGGAATTTAGATGCAAAGCATTTTCCTAGATTGATACTGGTTCCAGTGTTGGGTGCAGAGCAACTCTATCCCATGCTGCTTTGTTTCTCGATTTCCAAATCTCCCAAACTATACAAAAAGACAGTGATATCCTTCTCAGCGGGAGCTGATAAGATGCATTCAGCAAACCAGGTCTGAAAATCAGAAATCAGTGATAGATCAAAGCCGAGATAGCTACATCTCCAAGCTCTTCTGCTGAGGTCACATTCCGCAAACAAGTGGTGTATCGTATCCTGAGTTTGGAAACAAAAAGAACAGAGAGGACTAACTGTAACTCTTCTCTTTTGCAATGCACTCATTATTGGAAGTGCATTATTCAAAATTATCCAGATTCGAAATCGAAATCGAAATCGAAATCGAGCACGAATCCTTATCCTCCAGAATTTCTTCCACAAAATGATTCCACACCCCCCAGTGGTGGAACCAGGAGCTCTTGCAAGGAGTAGCTGAAAAATAGAGTAAATTTTTTTTTTGCACGCGTAATACAACAAAATTATAACGAATAATTATTACATAATAATAATAAAATGAATACATAATATTAAGATTTTTACAAGTACGACAAAACATTGGATACGAAACTATTATCTAATACTAGTGTTGCTAGAAGTAGAACCACTAAAACCGAAGACAATTGTGGCCTACGATGTTGCATACGTTGATAACGTTGCAAAATTGGTTCATTATCGAGCCTAACAAAAAATGTGATTTGATTTGGCTTTGCATTTGGGCCAATTGGGCTGCCATTTTTTGTCTGCAAGTTAACAAAACGACGTCATTTTACATATGGCAAACCGATGTCGTTTTATATAGTGAGAAAACAAAAAATAAAATCAGCCATCTTTTTTTGCCTGCAAGTTAATAAAACGATATCGTTTACTTATGGCAAAACGACGTTATTTTGTATAGTGAGAAAAAATCAAACATTCTTCTTTAGGGCTCACCGGCGAAACTGACCGCTGCAACTTCAAGATGGGGTGGAATCCACCTTGTGGCGCCTAGGGCTAAATCCTGGGTGACGTCACCCTTTTCCCTCCTAGTTCTGCCCCTGGCCACCACCACCCCTTCCAGCAACCTTAGTGCTGCCACCACCTTCGATGCCTAACCCCTTCCACCAAGAAAGAGAAAGAAATGGATGGTGGTGCGTACCTTAGCGCCACCACCACCTCACCGGCGCCCCACCCCGACGCCGAGAATGAGAAAGAGAAACGACGACGTGAACCCTAGTGTCACCACTACCCTACCAATGCCCCACCCCCAACTCCCAACCCCCGCCACCACAAAGGAGAAAGAAACAATCAGCGGCACGAACCCTATCGCCAATA
The DNA here is from genome assembly GCA_032360425.1 of Rubia occidens. Taxonomy (NCBI): domain Eukaryota; kingdom Viridiplantae; phylum Streptophyta; class Magnoliopsida; order Gentianales; family Rubiaceae; genus Rubia; species Rubia occidens. The sequence continues at coordinate 140 of JAUOBV010137896.1, read as the reverse complement.
CCACCCTACCGATGCCCAGCCCCACCACCAAATGGAGAAAGAGAAACAACCAACAACGTGAATCCTAACGCCACCACCATCCTATCGGTGCCCCACCCCCGACTCCAGACCCCGCCACGAAATCTGCAAAGCTGGCCAAA
>JAUOBV010137577.1:0-12630 GCA_032360425.1 Rubia occidens | reverse complement strand
TGTAATGACGCCGTAATCCCGCCAATTGCAGCTTGCTCGCCATAAAACTACGGTCCAGACTATCGTCAAAATCGGTGCAAAAACTTTTACCTGCCAGGTGCATAAAACGCCCATCGAGGATTCGATTTACCATCATTGGTATTGTGAAACTCGAGGTGTACAGAAGTGATTCGAAATGGTTCTCGCTCCCGAAGTTCGAAGTATTGTGAAGGCGCTGAAGGGCTCGAACAGCTGTGAGGAGATAGCCCAGATCCTGGAGTGCGACGTGGAGAGCGTGATAAGCTGCATTCGTGAGTGTGAGCTGCTCGAGGGGAAGACTGCCACGCTGAGGTTGCCGCAAAAACTGAAAACAGCGGCGCCCGTGGCGGTTGCGCAGGAGGAGGAAAAGAAGCGCGATGTTGGCAGACCCAAGGTCCTGGAGAACCGGCAAATTGTCGAGCAAATGCTGAGCGACAATCCGCACTACACCTCCATCGATGTGCAGCGGGAGTTGGCCCGACACGGCATAGAGGTCAGCCGCAGGACCTTGCAGCGCAGGATCAGCGAGATTCGCTCCAAAGGCATACGGCAACCGAGAGGATCGCCACAGCCGAAGGAGCCCAGCACGTTCGGCCTCAGTGAGGGGGCGAAAAAAAGGAGGTTGGCCTGGGCCACCGCCCATCAGGATTGGACCGTGCGCGACTGGCGCAACATCTTCAACATGGACGATCTTAAATTCGTCGACGAATCAACGCCGCCAAAGGAGATCTTCCTTGACTCGCTGATGGGACCGGAGGGCAGTGTCTGCAATGACCTTAATCTCCTCGAGCAATTGATGGCCATCATCCAGCCGAGGATTCAGAATCAGGCGCCCAAAAATGTCAGCGAGTTTCGAGCCGTCTTGTACGACGTCTGGCACAGCGACCAGGACATGGTGGACAAAATTGAGATGCTCTACGAGTCGATGACGTGGCGGGTCTCAGCGGTCCTCCGCAACGGCGGGGATCAGACCGAGTTCTGCTAGCCAAGCTGTGGATTCCAATCGCACCCTGATTCTTGAATGTTGTATTGAAAATAACGACGTTCATGATCTTGTTTAATTTGACATATTATTAATACTTTCTTTTTATTTAGCTTTGCAAGCATAAAATATATAATCATCAAGTAAGAATCATTTTTTAGTTAGGGTTCTCATCCATGTTCTATTAAACTCAATTTTGCACAAATGTGATCATTACATATGTAATTTAAAAAAAATCATTTATACAAAAAGCAACATGCCATAAAATTCAAATTAGAAGCCTCCGTGACAACATGAGCAATCTATGACATAATATGATCGTTGTCTACTATGGAATTGTTCCGCAAACTCGACCATAACTCATTGAACTAAATCCACCGGCTAAAATCAGTGCCCTGACCCAAACCGGTCTTAGTATGAAGTATCAGTCTTGGCATTTCTCAAGAGACAAACCAACCACGCTGACTTTGGTCCATATACACATTCCTTGTTAACAAAAAGACTCCCTAAAATCAAGACAATGAAAGTAAATCTACTAAAAAATTGTTCACTCTCCATATAACCTGTAAACTCCTTTAACTAAAGTAAGAGAGTTAATCCAGTCGTCTTAGTAGTCTAAATGTTTTACGTAAGTGTATCAGATTTGAAATTATGGTTTTACCAATTATGTAGTTTATTCCAATTAATTTGTTCCAACTAAATCAAATACGTTAAAACATAAAAGTTGACACATGAGACTTGGTTACGCAGTCAGTGAAATCACCTACATCTGTGGGGCCTTGCCCAATTCTAAATAAATCCACTAATAAGAAAGACACAGTACAAAGTACACCATACAATTATTCTTATCTTTACTAAGTACAACTGTGGATTTTGTAAACCCCCCTTGCTAGCAATCCGCCTTGATCAGATTCCTCTGACCTCGAAACTTGTCAATGCTGGATCTCCTCCTCCTGAGGAATTAAGATACATGATTATGAATTTGATCAATAGTTTAAGATTATGTTGGAATACAGACGGATGACTCTGGAGTATTTCTCGAAAAATATGAAAACATAGATGCAGATTTTTTCCCAATTAGATCCATGAGTAGTACGAGCGTGATGTTTATCAATATATAGACCACGAGCAGATTGGAATTCTCCACCTTTGTCTCTAAAATATTCCGTTTCCAAATTTACTTCTGGAGCATATTACAATCCCTTGAATATAGGGAGTTTCCTTATAAAACTCAATCCATTAAGGATAATTTTTCCCCATAAATCAAATTCTTTAATAATAGAGATTTTCCATAAGTCAAATATGCTTCAATCACACGCATAAACATATATTTTGAAATATTCAATCTCCCATAAATTAATATTAACGCAATATCTTCAGTCCATCTAAGTTCCAGCTTTCTGTATTTTCTAACATGGAAAGTGTTTCTTTTCCGAATTAGTTCACGAATGCCAATTTAATAATAAGTGCACAACATTTGACTTTACATGAATTGACGTTTATAGCTTTTGGGTGATATATGTTGATGTTTATAGTTTTTTTTAAAGAAAAAGTTGAAAATTTAAGATTTGTTGATGTTTTTAAAGATTTGTTGATGTTTTTATGATTTTCAGTTGATGTTATGTTAGTTGTAGTAGATGTTTTTTTCAATTTTTTTTTGTTGATTTTAATTTTTTAAAAAAATTTTGCTGCAAAATTTTATCGATGTTTTATGATTTTCAGTTGATGTTTTGCTATATGTAACTGGAGTTTATGATTTTTAGTTCAATGAGCATATTGGGTTTTGCAATTTTTAGATATTCTTTTAAATATTTTTTATTTCTTTTAGATTGCAGTTTGAGGAAAAATGATGGAAAAACTCGAAGAAAAGTAAGTGGAATAATGGTCTTACTGAACTACTTGCCATTAAGTTTGGAACTAGCTTTTCTCAATCATATCATGAGCACATTTCCATTGAATCAGATTGCCTTCAAGCTCTTAATATGATTGTAAAACCTGAAAAGGCTCGTTGGAAACTTTTTGAATTAGTGGACGAGATCATAACTCGGTTTACCTCAAATCATTTTACTCATATCTTTAGAGAGGCAAATACAGTTGCCGATGTTTTAGCAAAACATGCACAAACTGAAAAGATTAGTGCTAATTTCAGTTTCACACAACTTCCACAGAGAGTCTCGGGTTTATACAGACTGGACAAAATAGGGACTCCATCTCTAAGAGTCTCACTTTAGTTTAGATGCTACTCATGGATCTCCTTTGCTGTTTGCAGGTTTTGCTAATACTTAACAATGTTTAGAGCCAGGCTACACCTCTCCCGACCTTCCACTTCTCGTGCTGCCATCTCGATTGCATCGGCTTACAATTTTTGGGAATTGGCTATGCTTTAAGAAGAGCATCAGTTCACATGCAGTTTCCTCCAATGTGTTCGCAATGCAAATCACTCTAGTTTATATATCTCTTGTCCATTTTCATTCTTTAGTATGATCTTATTGGATATCTGGCCTGAATCGATTAACACGGGGTGTGGAGGTCGATTACAGGAAACATATCCAAAATGATCACTAAGGACACCTTTGGAAAGCATTCATTTTGCTCCTCTTCATGTATATCTTCGGATGACTTTGCCACTTTGTATTTCTTTTATTTTGGGTTCGGAGAGCCTAATGCATTTCTCCCATTCACTAACAGTGGATGTTTAATCTTTAAAAAATACTATGACTAGTTATTGTTTAAAATATGATCTTTGTTTATTAGATTTAAACTTAAGTTTTGCATATATTAGTATCTTTAATATATTAGTAACTTTTAAAGCTGTGTAGGCTTAATATTTTCATATTAAACTTTTTTTTTAGCTTTTCAAAAGAATTCTCTAGTGCTTGTTGTCCTTCGAAGCTGAAGTCCATAATCGGTTCCCTCACTCATGAGAAGAAGAAAGATGTTGAAGAAATAGATTTTGGTGGGCTTCTTCATGTTGAGATTTCATCTGTCCCTGTCGAAATCATCCTATGGTTGGTTTAGAGATTTGATCCTGCGGGTTTTGTTCAAGAAGTAACCGAGTGCAGGTATATTACTACCCCTGATGATGTGTGTGATATTTTTGCACTCCTATTATTTTGGGATGTTCTGTGGATTTGGTTAAGAACAATGTGAGGGGTGTGTCTAAGGCTGTTAATATTAGGGATAGATAGAGTGCTGAGTTAGGTGCTGAGTTAAGGCAATATCACTTATATGAATCCTTTTTATGAGATGATAAAACTAATTGATGGTGGTGATCAGTTTAAGAGGTACTTTTTTATGTTTGTGATGTGTACTTTCTTGGCTCCAACTACGAGAAACATGGCAGGCATGAAGATTGCGGGTGCTTTAAAGAATGTTGGAACTATTAAGCATCTTGATTGGTGTGGTTTAGTGTTGGATCGTCTATGCGATGGTGTTAGTATTTTTAAATCTGGTAGTAAAAATGTGTCTTCTGTTAGTGGATGTGTGTTTGTATTGTTGTTGGGATACATTTATAGGTTTCCCTTTAGAGGTCAGCCTGACCCTATTAGATTGCCACTATACATGCATTGGTCGAACAAATCATTGTTGAAAGGATTCATTTTTATGAGAAGATGGGGTATGATAAGGGAGTTATGGTTGACAGTGGGTATCCTTTGAGCGAGGATGGTAGGCTGAAAGAGAAAAGTAGCAGCCAGGAATCTAAGGGAATTCTTAATGAGAATGTTGGTTCTAAGGGGCTTCGTACTCCGACTATTGCATTTAATGGCGTTGCTAAGGAGCCAAGAATCATTTCGTATCGCATTCCAAGTGGTCTGATGACCAATAAGGCTATTAACAAAGCCGCCCGTAATGTAAGTCTTTTTAATCTTTTTTTCCTGACACTTATTTAAAACTATTACATGTTGTTTTAAAACTAGTGCATGCTGTTTTAAAACTAATACCGATTTTAGTTAAACTGGTGCAGTTTGTAGTTCATAATTTTCTTTCATAGTTTCTAATTGTTTGTTGGTCTGATATTTGTGCTTTTCTCTCAGCCTATGAATAGGGCATGTCTCATTTTCAAACGAGACATGGAGGTTATTACTCGAGTTTTGGTACATAATCTTGAGAAAGCAAATGTCATTCCTATTGTGCAACCACAGCCACAAAAAAAGGTGCAAATGAAGAATCTGAGCATGTCATGACCACACAGGAAGTTATGGAAGACCCGAGGACACATGAGTTGGTTGATAGGATGGTTGAAGAATTTATGAGGAGAACTATTTCCTCGATTGCTTCATTTTCCCTTGGGATTGAAGGCCTTGATGATATATAGCTTTGAATTTTATGTGTCTTAATTGTTTTTGGATGATTTGTAATCAAATTATTTTGAAACTGATTGGTATATAGCTGATAGATTAAGCAACTTTGAGACGTTGTTTTAGTTTTTTTTTATGGTTGAAGGTTGTATGAAACAAATGCATGTTGAATGTTAAGAAATACCATTTGTATGCTTATTAATACCAAGTTACATTTTAGTTATTTCATGTGTTTTAATTGTCATGATTAGCTGAGCTTATAAGAAAACAAATGCAATTGATGGGTTAGCAAATTATAGTTGTAAGTCAAGTAATTCTACATGTATTTAATGATTTCAAATCACTAAAACTATGTGAAACAAAATGAAAATTGCTTGAAAAGTTTGGGTTTTGGGTAAGCAAAATAAAAGCAAGCTATAAGTTAATAAGTGATAGTTTTAAGCCAACAAATACAGTATGTTATTCGGTGTAATACAATATTTAAAGTTAATGGGAAAAAAATAGGATATATAAGTAAATAAATGCAACATGTATCCTGAACAATCCTACTTTTAAAGTGTCTTTACATCTGGTTTTTTTGTTCCAAATTCAGTAGTTTTCTTCCTTGGTTTTTTCTTTTCCAAGACTGGCTTCAGCTTTTTTCCTCTTCCTTTTGTCTCCACTTGGGCTGGATCAAGTACCTTATGTGCACTTATTATGGTGGAGTTTCATTGGCTACTTGTGGCTGATTGTTCAATGGCATTGGTGTTTGAAGCCAACAATTCTTCTATTCTTGTTGAACACGTGTTAAACATTTCTCTCTTCTATCTTCTGAGTTTCCTTAGCTTTTGAGAACTAAATTTTAGCATTTTCTAGACATATGATTCCTCTATGAAACTACACCATTGATGTTTTCTGATTGTTATTTTCCTTGGCCAAGAACATTATCCCATTTTTCTGTTTTGGCCTTTTTTTGTCCATCTTTTGAGGATGTACTTATCGAGGATTTCAGTGATAGAGTTGTGGTGAAATACTCTATGAATGTGAAAGTACAACATACCTGACACTTCAAAGCATTTGCATTTTCATTGTACTTAAACTAGCCCGTCTTCATTTTTGTACTGGATTGTCTCATATTTAGATTCATCGTGTTCTAGGCTGACATCATATTTTCTTGACGGTGGTTCTGAGAACACTTCCTTGACTTTAGTTTCCATTGCTAGAGAAAATTCTTTTTTGAATCCTTTTTACAATGCAAGTGTGTAACTATTTGCAGCATGTTTAACCAAACTTGTACATGCCCAGTGGTTGAGAAACAAATGCAAGTTGTAAGTTAACAGTTTTGGGTTCTAAGAAAATTAATATATATCGGTATTAAATAATCTGAATGTAAACATACTTTTTTCAAAATTTGGCTTTGCTTATGCACGTGTATTTTCCTTGTCTGATTCATCTCTCCTCTACTTTTTGATTGTTTGGTTTAAGAGCTCAAAGAAGCGAGTGAGTGTAGTCGGTTTGTTTACACTGGAGTATAGGGTGTGGTGGTGCTTTCTCTCCTTTGTGATGATAGAATGCTTGCAGAGAAAATATCTTTGCTGAATGATGTGCTTCTCATGAATGTCGTATAGCCATTGAAACCATGTGTTATTTTCCATCTTGTAGTTGGCAATCATTGAGTTCTATTTCTCTTAAAATTCAGCTGGATCAGCACATCCTTTCTTACGATAGTCTAAAGCGTTTTTGAACGATTCATCTATCTTAAATTTCCCATAATATTGTGTTGCATTCTATTTTTTGTGCCATAAGCACAATCTATGATTTGTGTTCTTAAAGACTTGAAAGTTGTACCCGGAAATGAAAGTTGATTAATACATGAATTTACAAGTAACTAATTTGTTATATAACATAAGTTATGCATATTGTAAGCTAATATGTGCAGAATCTAACATTCGCAATTCAGTTTTAGGTCTCTAAGTAATAAAATTTCTGAAGTTGCAACATTTTCAGGATACCTATTTTTAAAAATAACAAGTAACGCTTATAAACTATTTAATACATATTGTAAGGTAACAATTTCAGTTTTTAACAGACCATATTCAGTGTTCAGATCTGTAAGTAACAAATTTTCATAACATACCTCATTTATTACTTTGCCCATTGCAGGATATTGATCTGTGAATATTGTGACAGGTTTCTTCCCTTCTATCGATTTCTTGAAATTGTTGAGGTACCACAAAAAAGTATCAGCCAACTCATTTGCAATAAAAGCACAAGCAAACATTGTTATATTCCAGCGATTGTTGATTCCAATTATCAGCATATAAATCAAGTTATACTGGTTTGTTCTGTATGTAGTGTCAAATATGGTGACATCCCCTTAGAGTTTGTAGTCCTCCGACATCATTGAATCTCTCCAAAATACTGCTAATAGTCGTGTCTGCTCATCGAACTTGACTATGAAGAAGAAATATTTGTCCATGTCATTTATTTTCTAGAGTGTATCAACAGCTTTCTAAGCATCTCCACTTTCGATTTCTTTCATTAGAAGTTCACTCACAAAGTTGAGGTTGTCTTTCATCGTATGCCCTAGATTTTCTTCTCCACCAGCTTCAAAAGCCATGTATTTATATTCTACAGTAGGTCTTAAACCTACTTGTTCCATTGATGTAATGGACTTTCTTTTGTCTTCTGTAATCCTCCATTCATTCCTACTGATATGCTGCCATGCTAGTCTTGTTAACTCATGGTTGTGTACCGTGATGTTGTGAGCCAGGATGTAATAATCTTTCTCAAGCTTGACTCTAATTTCAGCTAGGCATCATGTTTTTGTAATCAGATCCTTTCTCTTCCTATTTTTTTTTTTTTGCATAATGACTTTCATTATCCATACAAGGAACATGGCAGATAATGCTGGTTTTTAATCTTTTCGGTTGTCCTCCAAAAGGGCACTTGTAATACTTTTCACAAATTTTTCTTTTGTTATTTAGACGTTGACAGTCTTTCATGTAGCTGAAACCAATAGCATTTGCATGCTTCTTATACAGAGCATGTATAGCTTCCATATTTTTTGCTTTTACGCAGATAAGATTTTCACTGACATTTAAATTTGGAAAAACTGCACCTGTATCAAATAATGAATATAGTTTATAATGTAAGATATTCATTATTTGATACTATTTCTGCAAAGTTTACAGGAAGTTACTTAAAATTAGAAAATTATAAAAGTTATGTTCTAATCGCTATAATAAAACTAGGGTTAAATACATTTATAACCCTAACTTTATGTTGAAAGTGCCAATATAACTCTTCAATCTGAGAAAGGGGCAATATAACCCTGACTTATTAGTAGTTGTGCCAATGTAACCCTTACTTTTGACACATTCGTGTCGATATACCCAAAGTCTCAAATTCCAACGTTGACCCTAGAAATTCAAATGTTAACCGGAAAGTAAAATTACAAAATTACCCCTTTGACCAAAGAAGAAAATTTAATGCCCATTATACCCTCGTGACATGGCAGCTCTTGGGTTTTCTTCTTCTTCAAAACCCACCCCCACCAGAAAATGTCACTGCTCCATTGGGAAACACACCCCTCCCCCCTCCAAAACACAGGTGTTTTGCCGAAAAACGCTGCCCATAGCATTTCCAACAGCCCATGACAGAGAACCAGCAACATAAGCAAAATCACACTCAAATTGAGACAAATACAATCAGTAACATAATTGCACAACAACATAATCAAATGAATCAAAAGATTGATCCTAAAGTGAAAGAAAGTTTTTTTTCTTTTTTTGAGCGAAGAGGGAAGGGAAGTTCAAAATCTGAGAAGTTCAACAGGTGATGACGAAGTAGAAAGGAGAGATAAGGGCAGTTTTGCCTTTTCACACTTTTTGAATTCTTTTTTTTAAAACCAAGGGTAAAATGGTTATTACACCAAATTCCGGCTAAGCAGTTGCTGACTTAAAAGTCAGCCAAATCCAGGGTTAGATTGGCACTTTTTCAAATTGCAAGGTTATATTGGCACTTTCAGGTAAAAGGTAGGGTTTAGCACTTATCTCTAAATACTATTTGTGGTTTTAACATATGCAAAGTTTAGTGTATGTTGTACATGTTATAAGTTGAACAATGCACAAGTTTGTCAAAAGTTTGAAATTGATAAATGCATTCTCTGTGTTTTGTTCATTTTAATCCAATGCATGTTTTATTGTAAAATATACATGTTTTAAGTTAATAAATGCATAAACTATACGAAAATTTTCAGCACCATGTAGTATATTGTGTTTATATGTCCACATGTTCATAACAGTCGAATTTCAGCATCCAGAAGTTTCAAAAACAGTTATACACACATCGATTGCAATTCAATAATATATTTTCAATCCGATGAAATCCATACCTTCAATGGAATTAGGTAATATTTCAACTTCTTGCAAATGAAAGTCATTTGTTTGGAGCTGAATCTTGGTTGTTTTGATCGCGCTTTCTTCAACTTGATCTGATTTGATTGCATGAGTTTTTATGACTAAAACAGCTGAAATTTGATCGGTTTCAATCTCATCTAGCAATAGATCACTTTCTAATTTGCAATTTTCTTCCTCAATTTCGCCAAAAAGCCGCTGGTTGTCATTGGAGGACAGCAGAGCAGTAGTGAAATCAGAGAGTAATCGCAAAGAAATCAGAGAAGAAGAAGCAAAGAAATCAAAATTGGAGAAAGAGGAAGAAACAGTTAGGCGGGGTTTCGAGGTGTGTTTTTGTGTGTGACCGATTTCAGACCTTATGTCCCAGATCCAAGTTTTTCACATAATTTCTGTTATTTGCAAACAGGCTCCTGCTATCCATGCCTGTCCATAAATATATGGTCATGACACATGTTAGGAGACCAACTCAATAAAGAATACATGTGACCTAACCCACATGCTTGGAGACCCGCTCAATAAAGAAAACATGTGACCTAACTCATCCAATTTGTCAAAGGAGAAAGTACTTAACTATTAACGAACTAGCTGATATGACGATAATCAATTGCAGTACTTTAGGGTATCGTAAATCGACCAACCTCTAAAAGATTATTAGTATCCAAAATGAGTGAAGGGTGGTAGGAATCTTGCGGTAGGGCCTATGATTGTTAAATCGATCTGAAGAGGACTTGCACTTGGACTTGTGAGGCTGCATCTGGTGAAGTTTTCTTCACGTGCGACGTGTGCATGATTTGGACCGGAAGTGTTCGCTACTCGCCCCCATCCTTCATTGCTGCTACGCCATTGACTAATGTAACACGACGCAATACAATCTACTTCAATATTAAGAAAGATATTGTTCTATTTGCTTTATCTTCATTTCAATTGAATTAAATTATTATATTGATTTAGGTTATTATTTTAACTTTTATTATATTTTATTCTAGTTCAGTTCAATTCAGTTTAGCAAACAATAACAGGGACTAAGTGTAATTTTAGATAAAGTTTTGTTTAAAATTGTCTAATTATTATACTGAGTTAAAATATAAGGTAAAGTTTTGGGAAAAACCATCTTTCCATAGACATATGGAAAGACAGGGTTGAATTAAAATTATAGAAAGATAAAAGCTTTTAATTGCAATACAAAATTTTTATTATGCAACGTGCAGTAGTTGTAAGTTTATAACCCGATTAATTTAACCCAAAAATTTTATCTTGATTTTTTCTAATTTGCAGTTTAAATTTTAGTCTTTTCATAAGTTAGGTAAAGATTTTTTTCAAGAGATGAACTATTTTTTTTAAAAAAAAGGTGTCACTAATTTTAGGAGAAGGGTAAAAATTTAATTTGTCAAAGTATTAGATTGACACGGTTCCAACTAGAAATATATAAAATTTTGGGGTAAGAGGGGGTTTTGATTGTAAACACTTTATATTTGGGATAGAATTTGCAAATTTTTTCGTTCCCTCTTATAAGAAAAATATAGGGGTAAATTAACCCATTTCCCCTAATTTTTGTGCATCGCTCACACAATAATTGCATAGAGCTGAGTGCAAAGTCACATGTTGTGCACTTCTTATTTAATTGTCACATGTGAACTAATTTAGAAAAGAAAAACTTTTCATGTTGGAACAAACAAAAGGCTGGAGATAAGAAGGGTTTAATCGATTGAAGAATATTGCGTAAATATTGATTTATGAAAGATTAGAGATTTCACAAAATACTATTTATGTGTATGATTGAAGCGTATTGAATTTACGAAAAAATCCTATTCTTAAAGAATTGGATTTATGGAATATTAATCTGTTAAAGGAATATGGTGAGATAAGCCTATATGTAAAGGATTGTGATATGCTTTAGAAGCATATTTGGAAACAGAAACAAAGGTGGAGATTTAGGATTTGCTCATGGACTATAAATAGAGGAGATCACGGCCGTGCAACTTACGAACTTAATAGCGAAAATTTGCATTTAGATTTTCTATCTTTCCAAGAATACTGTGAAAGCACAATACTTATGTTCCAACATATCATGACCTTTTTATTAGTTCAGAATCGTATACCTTAATTTATTGGGAGGAGGAGATCTCGCGTCGATGAGTTTCAAGGTCAAAGGGAGTATGATCAAGGTGGATCAGTAGCAAGGGGAGCATCCGAAATCCACACATTATAATTAGATAAAAATAAGTATAATTGTATGGTGTACTTTGTACTGTATCATTCCGATTAGTGAATTTATTCTTAACTGGGCCAAACTCTATATATGTAGGTGAATTTCACCGAACTGCACTACCAAATCTCTTGTGCCAATGCTTTATTTTATTGCATACTTGGTTAGATAGGTTATGTTGGACAACATTAGTAATTATTGAATTAATTAGGTAAAACCAAATATCAATTGGTATCAGAGCTAAGTCACTTATTCTTACCTTGGTTGTGTCCAGGAAAGTGTGATACAGTTTTACTAATGGCGACCAAAGAAGGAGGTTTTGTGTCTCGGCCACCAATGCTTGAAAGAACAAGCAACAACTATTGGAAGACCCATGTGAGAGTCTTCATAAACTCATTGGATGAACTAGCTTGGTACTATGTTGAGATAGAGTGGAATCCACCAACTATGACCAGTGGATAAGGAGAATTTAGTTCGAAAGAAGGAGAATCTAGTTTGAAGGAACCAAAACTTAAGCCTAAGGCATCATGATCTCCAGATGAACTGAAGGTGTCAGTGGAAAACTCCAGAGCATTGAATGCTATCTTCACTGCAGTGGATGAAAATCAGTTCAAACTCATCTCTTCATGTCATCAAGCAAAGAGCGCATTGGATATTTTGCAGAGTGTACAAGAAGGAAAAGTCTTGTATGTGAATCCAAACTACAAATGTTGGCCAAAAAGTTCGAAG
>JAUOBV010137363.1:754-12631 GCA_032360425.1 Rubia occidens | reverse complement strand
AGAATTCCATTCGCACAAGTTACTGAAGATGTGCGATCAGACTTATATATTAGGAACATTGTGACTGAGAAACTTAGGAATTTAAGAGAAGAAAATTTGCATCCATATTTCATCCATCGAGAGTAGCCGAGAGATTTAATTGTGTTCCAACATGATCAATACACTATTGATCAAAGTTCATAATCGAAAGCCTTAATTACTCAGGAGGAAGAGATCCAGCGTCGATGAGTATCGAGGTCAGAGAGAGTCTAACTAAGGCAGATTGATTGCAAGGGAAGCTTGCAAAATCCACACGTTGTAATTAGAAAAGATAAGTATAGTTGTGTGGTGTGGTGTGCATTGTACTATCTTCTTCTGATTAGTGAATTTATGCTGAAATGGGTCAGACCTTGTAGATGTAGGTAACTTTCATAACGTGTTAGTAGAGTAAGTAGTGTTGTTTTTATTTTTGTTTTTGATTGGTTTTTGTTGTTGAACTTTCTTACTTGTTTCCGGTTACTTTAACCCCCTTTCTATTTTGGATTTTAGTTGGCCATTGTTGTATTCCCGGTTTATGGTACACACATGTACCAAGAACTTGGGAGTTTTACATAGTCCAACGAATTACACAGGTAGTAGGCGAGGAAGGAAGAGGATGCCTAGGCCGAAAGTTCCACAAGAACCACTTTTGGTAGACGTAGAGAAAAAAAAAATGGCCGAGGACAACCGCACTTTGAGATAGTTGATGGCTCTAAACTTGGAGAATCAATCCCTTTGCATCATCTTCCCACAATTTCCACCAAATATGACGTGTGAACTCAAGAGCGGCATGATCAATTACTTTCTGACTTTCTATGGGATGGCTGGAGAAGATCCAAACAAGCATCATTTGGAGTTTCACCAGTTTTACCAACATGAAGTCGGCAGGTGTTTCAGAGGAAGACTACAATTTGAGAGCATTTCCCTTCTCACTTTGGGATTCGGCCAAAGATTAGTTATACTATCTACCGCCTTGTTGTATTACCTCATGGATGGATATGAAGCGTATATTTCTCGAAAAATACTTCCCAACTTCAAAATATGTGGGGTTGAAGAAGCATCTTTCCAACATCTCTCAATTTGCTAATGAGTCTCTCTACAAGTATTGGGAAAGATTAAGGAGATTGTTGGCTAGTTGTCCGTATCATCCATTCAAGGAGGGAAACTTTTACTATTTATTTTAAGGACTGTGTAATGATGACATTCGTATAGTGAACACTGCTTGCAATGGTTCGATATCTGACAAGAGCCCAAGGGAAGAAATGACACTCTTTGAGGAGATGGAAAATGGAAAAAGATAATTTGGTAAAAGGTTTAAGGTGAATCCCTTGGATGAACCTTCCAAATCCTCGAAATTAGAGGAGAAATTCCAAACTCTTGCCTCCATAATGAAAGAATTCATGAAAAGGGGAGTCCAATAAGCAAAAGTGTGCGGTGTTTGTAATCTTGATCATCACACGGATGTGTGCCCGTAAGTGGTGGAGAACTTTGAGGAAGTCAAGGCGTTTGGATTTCGACAATGATGGAAATAGGCCACAATTTGCTAAGGGTCAACAAAAGGGTTCTGTGGGAACCAAGGAGGAGAAATGCAAGATCCCTCCGCGAACACTTTCAACCTGAGGTACCGCAACCACCCTAAATTATGTTGGCGCAAGGAGAACCAAATGCAAGGGTAAAATCAAGGCAAAAAAGCTCCACCTCAATCCTATCCAAGGATAGAAGGGCCTTCTAAAAATAACACCCCACTCTACAAGTCCGATCGAGAGGAAATCTGTGAAACAATCTCTCAATTCTCCAAGAAACACGATATCTTTGCGGAGCGTACAAAGCGAGAGATTGAAGACCTCGGGTCTAGGGCATTCTCGAGCCTCAAGAATCTTGAGATTAAAGTTGGGAAACTTTCCACCTCGGTAAGCCAACTTGAAGCCAAAGAGTCTGGCAAACTTTCTTCCCAACTGGAGGTTAATTCGAGGAAAGCGGCGCTTTGAAGTTAAGAAGAGGGAAGGAGGTGCAAGAGCCCAAGAAGGAAATACTACACGAGGATGGCTTAATCATGGACAACAAAAAAACAACTTAGAGGAGCAACAATTTGTTGTAGAGGAACCCATCAAGGAGTTTCCAACACCCAAAGAAAGGGTCAATCTCCTGTCTCCTTTCCCTAATGCACTTAGGGGAAGGCCGAAGGTGACAACCAATGATGACCATATCCAAAATATCTTCGAGAAGGTGGATTTTAGTGTCCCGATCTTAAATTTGATTGAACATGTTCCCCCATATGCAAAATTTTGAAAGTCGCATATACAAGAAAGAGGAATAAACCCCTTATAAATAGGTAAAGTGAAAATAAGGGGAGTCACCACTCTTAACCATAGAAAGTGGCCTTCAAAATGTGATGATCCCGACATGTTTTCAATTTCTATTTATTTAGGTTGTAAATTGGTGAAAAATTCTATAATTGATCTTGGAGCTTCTATTAATGTCATACCTTCTTGTATCTATGAAAACCTAGAAATAGGTGAACTTAAAAGAAGTAAGGTAATCGTCCAAATAACCGATCACTTCTAAGCTAGTTCCCGTGGAGTAGTGAAGGATGTGATGGTTCGAGTGGGTAATCTGGCATTTTTGGTAGACTTCTATGTTCTTTTATGTAGTGCATGATGGTGGTGCACCCTCAATTTTATTGGGGAGACCGTTTCTTAAAACATCAAGGCATAAATATTTGTGAAGAAGATGTTCAATATGATAACTCTCACATGGTGGATAATGATAATTGCCTTGATGTGACTCTTGATGATGAGATTTTGGGAGAGTGTGATAGTGATAGAAATAATCCTCCCATTCACTTTAACTATAATGAGCATATTGATGAGACTATGTCCTTGTATGATGTTCGTGATGATTTATATGTCTTGGATTGTTTTTCTATGCTTACTAACATGCAGAAGGATGCAGGAAGTGGTGAGGACATAAAACACCCTCGACCACCTCCCAAACCCAAGGAACAGGCCACAGATTCAGTTTGGGCTATGAATGAATATTCACTCTTCTTAGCAAACAAAACACTTATATATAAGGATGACTCCTTTTGGGGACCTATCCATAAGGATGTCATCGTGGGTGGAGTTTCTGATGGCAACTTCGGAGACCCAACAACCGGTTCTTTCAATTAAAATGCATGAAAAAGGAATAAGTCGTGATGCCGACAATAAACATATGTGGTATTTCTTTCTCTGTTCTTGACATATTTTTAGTAGATATATTTTGCATGTTTTTAGTACGTGACAAAGATTTTGAGATGAAACTTTTGTTAATTGATGAAGTTGAGTTCGAGTCTCATTCTTTTTGAGTGAAAATAGATAGGGATTGTTTGATGACAAAGTATTTTTGATAAAAGGGAGAAAAGGGAAAAAAGGCGTTGACCTCGTGCCACACCCATCTGGCACAAGGTGGTCTTGTGCTGAGTTCTAGCATGGGATGTGTCTGGTTTTTGGCACGAGGGGTGCCTGGTGCCTCACTTAATATGTTGATATATGGAATTCTTGGCTCATTAATTCAGAAAAATATTTGTTTTTCCCCTAGGTGTTGGTGTAAATAGTACATTAACACCTCTATTATGCATAAATTGATTGGTACTTTTATCCCTCTCATTCTCTAATTTCAAAAATTTCATCCTTATCTCATTTGTACCTCTTTTTGATTCACATTATTTGTTGAGAATAATGATCCATAGTACATCACCTCACCCATAGGATTCATTTAGCTCATTAAAAAATTTCAAGAACACTCACTCTCACTCTTCCTTGGGATATTTTGAAATTTAAGCCACTTTTCTTAAAAAATTAGCATTTTTGCTTCTTCTTGTGTGGATTCTTCATCCGAGTAATCCTTTGACCTCTATGTTTACTTTCTTTATTTAACATGATGTTGATTTTTGGAGGATCTTTGTGCTTAGAAATATGTTTAGTTGTTTTTGGGAGAAAGTTTTGAGTTATTTGAACGATTTTGTGCCAAACTAAGTGTGGGGGTAGGTGTATTGTTCTTGTGATTTGATCTTCATTGAATGTGATAATTTAAGAGGAATGATTCTTGGTTTCATGATCTTCTTGATGGAATGCCATGATTGTTCATGGGTAGATAGATTAGAAAGAATGTTTCTTGATTGAATAGCTTTTATATAAGATAACATGGTTTGAAATGTTGGCTATTTAGGAAGGAATGTTATTTTTGAAAGATCTTACCACTTTTTCTTGTTGTGAATAAGATGGCCTCAACGAGGAAAATGTCGAAAAAGGGAACCACTTCTCGGGGTGACAAGGGGAAGAAGCCGACCAAGGTTGGGAGACGGGCCAACAAATTCATTTCTCCTAACACCGCATTTGTCATTGATGAATTCATAGGTTTGACCAAAATTTCTAAGAATAAAGATTAGAGGTGGATGTACCTAAATTTCCCGAAGAGGACCTACTCGAGCCTGTCATGTGTAGGATAAGCGGGTTTCTTAGACAAGCACTCAAAGACCTATATTCGATGGACTTTGGAATTCTTGGCGACTTTGGAGAAAATGAAGGACAGTGAGGGGAGGAGACTCATCTGATTCCACTTGGATGACACCGAATACACTATGTCACCCCAGGATATGTCCCAAGTGTTTGGATGCAAGTATGAGAGGGAAGGAGATTCTAAGGAATCATCGACAAGGCCTTCCATTCTCGTTGAGCAACTTTTTAAGGATCCTACGGGCATAGAAACAAAGAACCTTTGCAAGAGTACTACAATCGTCCACCAACCATTGTGTTACGTTTAGCAACTGTTGGCAATGAGAGTGTTCTATCACAGGGAAGTTTCCCAATGTCCGGGGTCGGATGTCCATGTCCTTTGGGAAATAACTCCGGTGGAAAACTTTTACCCCAACATGGTTGCTGCCTTCATAGATGAGTGCATTACGATGGGAAACAAGAAATGTGGCAAGATTTCTATGGGAGGCATGGTTGGACTCTTAGTACAACACTTGGGCCATTCATCTCCTTCTTCATTAGTTGTGGTAAATTTGGTTTGTTCAGGGACACAGTACACGATGGATAGGCTGGAGAAAGTAGGGATGGTGGCCCCAACTTTAGAGGATCACTTTGTATGGCTATATGGTGGCTCTTTGATATGCAATTTCATGATTCTACCCTAGCTAGAGCGCACAGTTTTTGATCATGATACGATGTTGGAGGACCTTTACATAACCCTTGATCCAAGGTTTGAGGAGGATTTCTATAGAATCCTATAAAACTCGGATATAGACATCGAGGAGGATGAAAATGAGATCCCAACTAGAATGACTCCTAGCCACACTAGCCTACCCCCAGACATTCCTAATCAGTTCCGTATCTTCGGAGAACAACTTACTAGTTCTACCAAGATTGTGAAAGATGTCGGTGAAGTAGTAAGTGGGATAACTTTGGAACCCGACTAGGTTCTATAGAGGATACCATGTGCACTTGGGGTTGTAGACTGGATTCCATTGAGCAGAAAATGAAGGGAGAGTTTGCCATCGTGGATGAGAGGTCAGATGCTCAAGAAGAGGCTATAGAGCAAGTGCTTGAGAGACTTCACCTTTTGAAGCCAGATGGTTTCAAATATGTCATTCCTATTGAAAGGCATTGGATGTGTCAAGAGGAGAGAAGGAGGAGGCACGAGACTTGGCACTTGAGAAGGGACCCTTCGGGGTCACATGAGTGAGCTTCACTACATTTCTCTTCCCCATTTATGATTTTTATTGATTCATTGCATTGGGGACAATGCAAAGTTTAAATGTGGGAGAGGGAGTAGTGAAACACTTAGGAGTTTTCATCTTGGGATTCCTTTGTGTTTTTGGTGTTTCTTTTAGTTTTGTTGGTTTTGGGAAGTTGGTAGAAGCATGTTGAGATGGTGATCTCAACATGTGTGAATGCTAGGATGAAAACTGAAAAGACTTATGATCAAAATGAGAGAAATTTGAAATGGACCTTCAACATTTTTGGCCATCTTTGGAGTTTTCTTTATCAACATCTCTTGGATTGTTTTTGGTGGTTTCTTCGGGGGAGTAAGCTAGTTCAACACTTATCTTTCATGCTTACCTTTTTCTTCACAATATTTTGGGATGGTTAGGCTACTTTAGAAATTTCGGGGAGTGTAAGAGTTGTGAGATACTTACTTCTTTTGGGGAACTAGGGTATCTTGGGAATAAGTTGAATGTATTGGATAACTTCTCTTTGCATGTTACATTTCGCTTAGATCTTTTCTCATATTTTTTACTAGGGGATGAGTAAAGGTTTCAGTATGGGGGGATTGATGTGCACCATTATTCATGCGTTAGACGATGCATTTAATATATTTATTATCATATTTTATTTGGTTTATTGCTAGTTTTAGTTAGGTTTGCACGACAAAGGGTTTAGACAACCACTTTTGGTTTTCTTGTCTAAATTCCACATTTTGTAGACTTAATTGAGACTGATGGATAATTGTATTCATGTAGATCTTCCTCTTTGATCTCAATAGTAGGTTTCTCGTAAGTGGTTTTCATTTTCTTGAGGTGAAAGGCCATCTACGAGGGTGGTAGTAGATAATTGAAGGCCATTCGAAAGAATGGTAGAAGATATCGAAGGTCATTTGCAAGGATGGTAGTTTATTGAAGGCCACAAACTCCAAATTTATGTAGTAGTAGGAATTGGGACCAAGAAAGACGGATTCAAAGATCAAGAAGGCCAAAGAAGAAATTGAGGGACCATTGTTCGAGGTTGTACGGAGTTTTGGGAAAAATTCAAGAAGAATCATCACTTGAAGGTGTCACGATTAGATTCTTCTTCTCGAGCGTTATAAAATTGACTACACAAACTCCTAAATCGGACAAGTGGTTTACCCTTAACGAAGCAAAGAAGTTAGCCAAGCGAACCAGCCACGGTCGGCGCGGACCAAAATCTACACGGACTGAACCAATCTAGCACACTCTGTGTCAGGTGGCCTTGGCACGACCTGTATCACCTGGCATGGGCCGTACCTAAATCCGGCATGAGGGTTCCCTTTTTTCACTCCAAAATAGGCTAAGTATGTGGGTGGGACATCTCGTTTTACACAACCCACACCATTTCAAGTCACAAATGTCAAGATTAGCCTACGGGGTGTGAAGAATGATACGGGGTGCACCGAGGTACTCAGTAAAATAAGGCTCCAGTCTACGGGGTGCGCAAAACAATGCATGACACAGATAAAAAAGGAGAAAATTGAAGACCCGGCCGACAGTCCGCACCAGGTGACACAGGGCACTCCTTGTACGAGAGGCACGACCCGTACCGGGCCCTGCGCCCTTCGCCAGTATGAGCCCTGATGACGGCTAGGGTTGAAGAAGGAGTTTTTAGATCGTAGTAGGTGGCTAGAGAGAGAAAACACTCTTACTTCTCTCTAGTTTCTTTTCTTTTCATCTTTCTTTTGCCAAAAAGTGTTGAATATAATGAAATACTTAGGTTCAATGCTCAGGGCGTAGGGATCTGGCTTGGGGACTATGTTTATTTTGTGAGATTTCCAGATCTACCTATTTCTATTTGTTTTGTGATACTAGTATTTGTATTCATAGGTTGTAGTCTTCCTCTGAGGCTCCCGACAGTTTTTATTTTTGTACAAACAAAATGAAACTCTGACAGATACTTGTTGGGGTGCTTGGCGGCCATCCCATGGAGTGTTAGAAGACACTAAATCACTCCACTCTTTAATTCGTAGCTCACATTCTGCAGAAGGGGCAGGAAGAAAATTTGGAGGGGTTAACTCTCCAAATTAGGAGCCATAAACTCCCTCAAAGTCCTATTTTCCTTCGCCATGATCTCTCTCTCAACTTCTAACCTCTACAAAGTGTCATTGCAGAACTACCTCACTAACCCTTCTTCTCCTCCTTCATTGCCTACCTGTTTTTTCTGGTAAGTAGTGTAAGTCTCCTTGGTTAGTGGTATAGGTATGTACCATAACCTAGGGGTAATACACTACTTGTCTACAAAGAAACGCTAGCACACAAGTTAGGAGAAAACAGGAAAAGATATTAAAGTACTCTAAACAATAACCAACAAAAACTACAAAAACAAAAGCATAAACTACTTCTACCAACTAGTTATGTAAGCTAACAAACAAATTAAAACTTGTATCCCCGGCAACGATAGAAAAATTTAACCTACACCTCACAAGGTCATTATCTTGTGGGAGAATTTATCCGCAGAGTGCAAAGTGATCAAAGATAGAAATTTATAAGTTGCTCTAGTACTCATTACTAACCACTATAGAGTAGCCAGTGGCAAGTCTGGGGTCATCTATAGAGATTCGAATTTGAGGGTTAGCTTTACAGAAACCACAATCGGGCATCACTTCAATTTTGTACCGGAAGTAGCTAATGCTTAAGAACAAGTAATTTGGGGGGGGGATTGTGTCTAACAACCAAAAGCATGCAAGCAGCGAGAGTAGAACTATAATAAACTAATCTTGGAGATATTTTTGTAACATGAATGATTAATAATTTTGATCCTAGATTCTATTACATATAAGACATATAAACCTATCTCATGCCTATGTCACATAGATTGGAGATGGCTGGGAATTCCAATGCCTGTCAAACAAAGGTTTGTCTCCCCTCAAGAACCAACTCACCACCTTCGTAAATAGAGAATGTGCATCGATCAACCTTTTTGGATCCACTCCTCATTCCGCCGTCATCTCACTCTCAATGCAAACAAACCCCGCTTGAAGGATCACATCCTTGCGTAGGTCGCAACTGTTAGATACGAGAGTAATGAAAATACATCCCTGGCACTCCACTATAGACTCTAACCCTAGGCCTTGAGAGGCAAAGGAATTAGCATCTTGTGATAACTGTAGGGTTTCCATGACCCTAGTTCCTACAAATTGGAATGCTTATCTATCGGGGTAAGCCAAGGGTTTCCTCTCGTTAGGAATTAGTCTAGTGCTCCTAAAATACAATCACTCACACAACTAGCTAATTATAATTAGAGTCTAACAACTGGGTCAGTACTCTTTAGGTAGCGTGAATACACTCATATCATCGAAAATCTCAAGCCTACAGTAGCCATAATCTAACACTCCCAAGATAGCATTTTAGCCTAGCACGACATTATACTATTCATGAATCTATGGATGCATCATAGAGCATAACATGACATAAATCTTACAAGAATGTACACTACAAATAAATATTAATAGGACCTAAATAGATAGGTTAATATAATATCTCATAAAGTCAAAATAAAATCATGAATACTAATATTAACCCAAGAAAATATATACTCTAGAAACATTTAATAAAAAAAAATCATTGAATTTAATTTTACAAGGCAAAAACTAGAGAAATATGAAGAGAGGAGATAGCCTCATTCTTCCTACCTACAACTAGAATAATACTAAATGAAGTGGTTTTTCAACCCTAGGAGACTAAAGGTGGCTTATATAGTAGGTAGGATTGGGCCTTAGAAAGGACCAAAAGGTAGGAAACCCTAGCTGCCATGTCAGCACGGGTGGCGCAATAGTGCATGGCCTACCCATCATGACTCGTGCAAAAGCACGGGGGCCATAGACTGGATAATTTCCCGGGCTATTGTGAGGGCATGCTATGGCCTGGACCCCTGATCCCTCTATTATGAGTGTACGGGCCATGCAGGATTTCATGATCCATGGTCTATACTTTAACTTCTCAGTGCGAGGCATGGCATGGGTAATGTATGTCTTCAATTCGTCTGGACTTAGCTTCTATTCTTTGACGCACCCATCTACTATAATGTGTTTGGCTCGTGGCATTCGGTCTTCTACCATCCTTGAAATTTTCCTTCTACAATCTACTACTATTCTTGCGAATGACCTTCTAAAAATAATCCAAAGTGCCTACGAGTAATCTACAAGTAAATATCACAAAAACCTATCTAGACGCTTGTAGGGACATAAAATCTATTGGACCTAAAGTAGGCTACAAAATGAGGGATTTAGATATGAAAACCAAGAGTGGCCATATTAATACCTTGCAATGTAAAACTACTTAAATCTAGCAATCTACCACACAAAATATAACAAAAGAGGTGTTAAATGCTTAGGAAAATACATGTATTTGGCGTCTCATCATATATTATTAACATAACAGGCTTAGATGTGTGTGTTCTATTCATATTACCAAAGAGATCAATTCCATCGATTAATAAATAGGAGAATCAAATTCCACCCCTCTTCAGCTTATACCGAGACTCAACACACACCCAACATCTTTCTCGGACCTCATCCTCCTCCCCTTGTACAACATACAATCATTTGAGAATTCATGAATTTTTTCCAATTTTAATCCCTTAGGGCAAAGAATCCTTTTTTGTGGCATATGATATATCAGGCATAAGATTACCTTCAGAAAGAAATTTCTTAAATAATTCAAGAGTCTCTGTCATCCATTTACCAGTCCACCAAATTTAGGCCTTCAAATTTATCATTCTCAAAGTCGAACTCAAAATAAAATATTTGGAGCTCGTATATAATACCATCATGTTGTTATTATTCAATGCTTCTTAGACCTCAGGATTCCCGTGAAATTATTTAGTAACATTCTTTAGAATATAATAGAATCTATCATCTCCATATAAATCACCAACTTCCTTAATTTTAACATCTTAAACGCTTTCAACCTCCCCGTGCCACACCCAAAAAGTGTAAGTAGTTTGAAACCCTAGCATGACAAGATGTTTACGTAGCTTCTTTCTCCCTATAAAGGCATGATTCATACAATGCTTACATGGGCAACATGAATGCACCACGCCATTCTTGGTACCATGTTTGAGCGTTGACACAATAAATGATTCAACCAAAGGAATGTAATCAGGTGAATTCCTAAGAACATTACCAATGAGCTCAATGTGATCCATTACTGACTACATACATTAAAATGTCATTAATATGACTTATTCAAACAACACATAATCCTAAATACAACCTAAACTATTGATTCAACACAATTCAAACCAGTAATACATCCTAATAATTAATGAATGTGTAGATATACCTTCCCATGTTAGTTCCTCTTGAAGCCCCAAAGTTTAGTCTCCTTTGAAATGTTAGGTTTTTTATAAATGAAAACCTATATAAAACCACCCAATAATTGTCCATTAAACATAGCTCTGAGTTTGAAACTTTTGGTCATTTGGTATACTAATCGGGAGGTAGTTCCAAATTCGGAAAAGGTTCTTGAAAATTATGGCTTTGAAACCATATTCAGGCCTTCCATAGTGATCGAACCATGCATTTAAGAATTCAGATATACGTTTGGATCCTAAGTTCCAAATTGAAGCCTAGGATAGTCAAAGACATCTTGACATAACTACCTTTAGAACCAGTCAACTAAAGGCGGTTCACAGTTGAACCATCTTTAAAGTTGGTCTATTAAAGGCAGTGATGAGACGCTAGAAGCATGTGTTTCCTAATGCATTTAGCACATCTTTTAGTAGCTTTTGTATGGTTTATTGCTAGGTATCAGTGGATTTACACTACAAGGGGTTTTGATAGCCCTTGTTTGTTTTCTTGTCTAAATCCCTTGTTTTACATATTATTTTGATCTAATAGATACTATGTCCTTATGAGAATCTAGATTCTATTATGTGAGCTTATTTTTAAATTGCTTGTAAGCACTTCAGAGTAGCTGAGTAAAGGTCATTCCCAAGAATGTTAGTTGAAGGCCATTCGCAAGAATAGTAGTAGATGAAGGCCACACACTTAATCATGGTAGTAGATAGGATGCACCGAAGAAAAAGTGTCAAAGTCCAGAAGAAATAGAAGAATGGCATGGCCCATGCGAACCCGATGACTCGA
>JAUOBV010137261.1:0-12632 GCA_032360425.1 Rubia occidens | reverse complement strand
GTCAAAATTTGATTTGACCCTCACCTTCCCACATACAAAACCCCACGTAACAAATTTGTTGGTTCAGTTGACTACGTAGTTGGTCGCACACAAGATCCTATCAAATATCCTGAAAAAAGCCATTTTGGGGTAGAATCTACAATGACGTAACAATTTAAGAAATAAAATTCTACTCATACCATTTTGGATGCTTTGTATTTTTAGAAACTAAATCAGTCTTACATTTTAGAGAGAAGTGCAAAAATGACCCTATTAAATTAAGAAAATGCATAAATAACCCTGTAAAATTTGAAAGTGCGGAAATAACCCTAATTTTTTTAGAAATGGTGCAGATATACCCAAATTGCACTATTCCGGTGTTGATTAAAATAATTCAAATATTAACCCCTAACCATGAAACTAAAAATCTAATGACCATTAATACTCCTAAGCTTCTTCCTCTTCAACTTCAAATATCCTAAACTTTGTCTCCGCTCTCCTGCCGCCACCTATCCACCACCACCTATCCCCCACTTCCACCGCCTGTGCTCCGCCACAACCCCAACACCTCCCTCGAAAATCCCAGCTAATCCCCCGCCCCCATCCCATCCTGTCATTTTTCCAACAACAAACACCCATCTCCAACCATCATCTCCAACAACTATCTCCGACCTCCCCAAACACCTTTAAATTATTATCATTTATCAAATCAAATCAAGATACAATCAAATTCAACTCAGAAAACCAAAGCCTTCACTTTTCACCGCTGAAATACACAATAAGAAGAATTCCCAAATCATCAGATTAATTCACATACCATTTCCATCACGCAGAGTTCATCCCGAGTCAATTCCAACGACCTTCTCAAGTTCAATTCATCATGAAGTTGCCCTTGCAGGTCTCCAACTACAACACCACTCGAACTCGAGTTCAATTTGTCATCGATCCTCACAAAAGTCCTTTTTTTTTGCAGAATCTTGGAGGCATACAACATAAGCCGATCAAACACTTCAACTGGAAGCACATAAGGTAAATCATGAGGGGGCAATTCTCCGAAAGCCCACTCGAAGCAGTAAATCAGGCCCTTGACTCATTCAAACGAAAGGGTACCACTCTCTGACCAGGAAACAGGGATCTGCGGCTTAGGCTGAGCCTGCGACGACGGTGGGGGAAGTGGCGATGCCAACAAATGGATGTCCTCAGAAGAGAGGGAGAAGGATACGAAGGAGACTGGGGTGAAGAAATCTTCATTGGAGGATGTAGGCGGTGGAAAGAGATGAGGACGAGAATTAGGAAAAGCGGCTAAGGCTACTGTGTCTTTTCTATTTTTTTGAATTTTTTTAACTCAGGGGCACAATGGCCATTTCACTCATTTCCAACCAATTTGACCGTTGACTTTCGGTCAACGAAGTCCAGGGTATTTTTTGCACTTTTAAATTTTCAAGGTCATTTATGCACTATCAACCAAAACATGAGGTTACAAATGCATTTTTCTCTACATTTTATTACCTTATGTAATAGTTAAGGAGAACTGTAAAAAATTACCCTATCAAATCGAGAAGTGCAGATATAATTCTGTAAAACTTGAAAGTGTAAAACTAACCCTCATTTTTGTATAATAGTGCAATTATACTCAAATTGCACTATTCCGACATTGACTTAACGAATTCATGCATTGATCATTTATGAAAAGACAACAATACCCCTATTCCAAAACTAAAAATTTAATGACAATAAGACCCCTAGGGTTATTCTTCTTCTTCATCTTCAAACTTGCCACCAACTCCGCTGCAGCACCACTGGCTTCGCCGCCGTTGCTACAACCTCAGACCCCGCGCCACTACCTTTAACCCCTGTGCCACCACCTATTCACCAATACTCTCCACCCAGACCCGCCGTGCCGCCGCCGCCGCCTTCTCCACACCTCTCCCCATCACCGCTCGACCTTAGCTTCGTCATTACCTCTCAGTCGTGTGCCATCTCTAGCCCCCGCCACTTCTCTCCGCTGTGAGCCACCTCCCCCCTCATCGCTCAGCCTTAGCCCCCAGCCACTTCTCCCCCGCACCACCTCTCCCTCGCCACCCCACCACCATCGTTGAACCGTACCTGCTCAACCTCCACCGCTCATCCTCATCACCATCGCGTAACAACCCATCACCACCGCGTAAAAGCCTCACCACCGCGTAATAGACTCCCACCACCACGTCGAAACCCTAGCTTGCTTGTTCGCCCATCGTTCACACCACCCTCATGAAATAGACCTGGCTTAGGTGTCTGGTCTGGCGGAGGAATAAGTTTTAGGCAAAACGGAATTGAGGAACGGAGGCGAAGGAAATAGGGGGCTGTTACGGGAGCGGAGGAGAAGAGCGGGGAAGAAATGGGGAACGGCGAAATGGGATGAGAACAGGGAAGAAATGGCAATGGTGGTGGCGGGGGAGAGAAAAGAAAGAAAGTGAGGAATTTTTGTTGTTTTACTTAAAAACCAAGGGCATTAATGTCTTTTACATTTTTTTTATTTTTTAAAAGTTTTAAAAAGAAGGGTAAAATGGTCATTTCAATGATTTCTATCCATTTCTTCCATTGACATTTTGGTCAACGATTCCCAGGGTTATTTTGCACTTTCAGAGTTTATAAGGTCATTTCTGCATTTTCACAAAAAATATAGGGTTAAAAACGTACTTTGCTCTATTAGTTATATACTAATTTCTAATTTTGTACATCTTTTAAGGAATCATTGTCCCACCACCTTCCCAAACTCGCCATCACTCCACCCTTTCCACCAGTACTAGTGGAACATAGATCTTGTTTCTCGATCGAAATCCACCTTCGATGGAACCCATATCTGTAATCTTCATAAAGAATTATAGACAGTCGTAAACCACCACTAACATGTCACAATCATCAAGTACTTAGTCGTTTGCATCAGCGTTCAAGGCTCTAGTACAGACACTCACTTTAGCGCTTGGTACTCTTGAGCGCCAGCTGTTTGCATGCGTCGAAGCACAATTAGCTAGCACTGATGCCCCATTCGTTGTACAAGCAACCACCACCATCACCATCGTTAAATTTATCAAAATACAAAAGATATATAAAAAAAGGATCAAATACAGTGCGTAAGGTACTAAAATACCAAGTGTACTTAAGTAGTCCACATATTTTATATTGTACTTTGTCGATTGACAAAAATACCATCAAACTTACAGCAAACTTAGATCATGTTCTCTCCAATTTATTTGCATTTCGTTCCAATTTAATAAACTTTGTACAGTATTTATACTAATCATATTAATTTTGATCTATTATTACTATTTTATTTTATTTAAATTTGGCTTAAAAAGAAATTAGCGAAGAAAACATTATCTAAATCATGATTTTCAATGAATGGGATTTTTTCGTCTTAAATTTCTTCATTCCATGATTAAAGCCTACTTTGCTAATTATAAATAGTATTAGAAAGAGGATTCTACCAACGGAAGAGTATTAATAAAGTTACTCAATAATGTGATAAAATTTGGGGTTTAAATGTTTTTCTAACCCTACATTTATATTGAAAGTGTAATATAACCATGTAAATCAAAAAGAGCTAAACTAACTCTATCTTTATGATGAATAGTGCCAGTATAATCTTTCGCCCACATTCCGGCATTGGCTCGCCTATTTGATTGCTGATCAGACCAGAAAAGAAATATTTACCCTCTGGCACTTTAGCTTAATTTTTCCTCCAATTGTCGTCAGCAACCACCTCCCACCACCCGCCGCTAGCAACCACCAACCTCCATTCGCTGCCAGCAACCACCAACCTCCACCCTCCCCCATCACCAGCCACCACCTCCATCACCTCCATCAGCAGCCACCTGCAACCCTTTCCTGCCGCCAACTACCTCCACCCACTGTCGACCGGACCTGCAGAACCACTCCAACCACCCGCTGCTCTACAAAACCACCTTATTGTCGTAGCCCAACACCAATTCCTTCTAAGCATCAATCAATTCCCCCTCTTTAAAGGGTCTTTTGTGTCGCTAATTTTTCAGAAGTTTTTTTATTCAGAATTAGGGTTTTTTCATAATTTTTTCTTGCCATCCATATGCTTCGCGGTTCTGTGATGCGGCAGATCCCTTCACCACCGGTCACCCGACGTAGCCTTTCTCCAGGATGCAATGTTGTGGAGCTTGGGCATCAATGCAGCGGAAACCTTCTCTGCGGAAGCAAGAAGTGTGAGCGGCGGTGCGATGCAAGCGCGGTGGAGGCCGATGGTGGAGGGCACCGTAGGGTGATGGTGGAGGGCAGCATGAGGGTAATGGTAGAGGCCGACGGTAGGGGGTGATGACGGCGTGAGTGGGAGAGGAAAATGTAATGAAGGGTGAGGCGGAGGGAGGAAAACCTAATAAGGAGGAGTACTGAGTGTTGAAAAAAGTAAGTATGGGAAAAGTCTGATTTGTATTTATATGTTGGATTAAAATTTCCAAATAAGGCAGAGTTAAAATAAAGGATGACTTGGAAGGGTGGTTCCGAAATCGAAACCTCCTGGGGTCCTCATTTAAAGGTGGTTCTACAATAGAACCGCCTTTAATCAATTTCTTGTAAAGGCGGAACTGCCTTTAAACGATTTGAGAATTGCCTTTAAAATAAAATAAAAAAGGTTACATGGGAGGGTGGTTTTGAACTCAGAACCTCTTTGGGTCCTCATGAGGAACCGCCTTTGATCGCTACCTTTAATCAAAGGCTCTCCACTAGTGTAAGATTTAAGAACACCATATCTTTCAAATTATAAAGAGTAAAGTGCCAAAATAACCTTGATTTTAGGCAGAAAGTGCCAATATAACCCTGTAAAATGAGAAAATGCTAAAATAACCCTAACTTTACTATTTATGTTACAATATAACCCTGAGAGCCATTAACTCCAATTGTTAATGCCGGAATTGGCAGAATTTTAATGAAATAACTATTTTACCCCTGCTTAAAAAAGAATGGATTAAAATACCCCTTTCTCTTTAGCGGACCTTCCTTTTTTCTTCCCTGGTCCTTTCATATTTCCTCTTCCGCTGGTCTTTCATTTCTTCTCCCATTCCCCAGCGGTCCATTCTTCTTCCCTCCACCGTCTTTTCTTTCACACTCTCCTGTACCAGGAAGAGGACTCCCCGTACCAGGAAGAATTTGTCCTCGGCTACGTCTGTTGATTTTAAATTGCAAGTGAGTTTTTGATTGATTGGATGGAGTTTTTCATGAAACTGAGGAATTATATAGGTATACTAAAAAGGTAAGGATGGATTTTTTTTCCTCAGGTTCTCTCTCATTGTACAAGTGGGATAGGGGCCCGTAGGGGTTGGCGTGGCCTTCGGCCCCACGGTGACGGCGTGAGTCTGACGGTGAAATTAGGCGGTGGGATCTGGGCAGTGGAGATGCGAAACCCTTGGCGGTGAATCTGGG
The DNA here is from genome assembly GCA_032360425.1 of Rubia occidens. Classification (NCBI taxonomy): domain Eukaryota; kingdom Viridiplantae; phylum Streptophyta; class Magnoliopsida; order Gentianales; family Rubiaceae; genus Rubia; species Rubia occidens. The sequence continues at coordinate 7,226 of JAUOBV010137261.1, read as the reverse complement.
CAGTGGAGAGGCGGAGCAAATCTGGGGGTGGGCGGCGGGGGGCAGCTAGTGATAGTAGTGGTGGTCGCAGTCGCAGAGGTGCTGGTTGTAGTGGTAGGGTAGCCGGAGAGGGCAGCCGGTGATGGTGGTTGTGGCCGGAGAAAGGGTGGCAGATAGTGGTGGCGGAGAAGGTGGTGCTGGCTGGCTGCAACATGAGGAGTAAAATGGAAAAGAAATTTAAGCTGAAATGATCGTGGGCATATTCATCATTTCTGGTCTGGTCTGGTCAACGGTCTGATTGGCGAGTCAACGCCGGAATGTGGTTTGAAAGTTATATCAGCACAAATCATTATAAAGTTAAAGTTAATGTGGCACTTTTAAATTTTACAGGGTTATATTGGCACTTTCAGATTAAAGATAGAGTTAGAAAAATAGTTAACTCAATTATAAATCAGCATTATAATGATGGTATTTAGCATATCTTTTAATTTTAGTGGCCAAATTAAAGTTGCAATTTTACTCTTTTCTAGTCAAGGTTGGAATAGTTGCTCTTGTTACGGGCATCATAGTATCGTAGCCGGAGACAATACGCAATTGCCAAAACAGCATTCGATTAACTCGTTCAGAAGTGAAGTCAGGCCCGTCTAATAGGGAGTGCAAGGTAAGCGACTGCACAGGGCCTCCAAAAAATTGAGGGCCCAATTTTTCAAACCCTTTTAATAGATTCTATTTAATAAATAAAAATTTAAAATAAATAATAAATACAGAAGGTTCTTTTCTTTCCTTTTCCCAAACCAATTCAGATTTCCCAGAGTAATTATAGATCTCGGACACCGCATAATCTATTGATGGTAATGAATTGTTTATGGAGTTACTTAGAGAATTCTTGCCCAATGGAAAAATGGGAGCCGTTGATATTTTGAAATGTATGTAATGTTTTCCTAATTCTCTTATTGCATATAGAATTATGTAAACTATTCTTGTGACGGTTGCTTCTACAGAGAGAAGTTTTTCAAATTTTAAATTATTGAAGTCTTATTTGAGCTCGACAATGTTACAAGAAAGACTAAATGAACTAGCAATGATAGCAATTGAGAATGATTTGCGGGAGAAAATAAATTATGAAGAATTAATCGATGATTTTGCTTCGAGAAAAGCTCGGTGAATAGCAATTTTCAAATAATTTTTCATTAGCATTTTAAAATTACCATGTACTTGAATAAATGTTTGATATTTAATAATTAATAAAATATATATTTATATATATATATTATCTTTTAGAGGGCCTCGATTTAAATTTTTGAAGGGCCTCCGTAATGTTTGAGACGTCCCTGCTTCAAACCATAGTTTCACCAATGGAACACCACCTCGGGGAGGCCGCCATGGCTGACCACCCTCTCAGGTGCCCCCTCGCACCATTCCCACCCTTCCCATCACCACTACCCCCTTATACCAGACTTCCTTAGCTCATAACGTTCGGAAGCAAGATGGCTACGATGGGTTTCCCGATCAATCATCACTAGAAATTCTGTCGGAGGGGATTCTCAATTGATTCCGTTGGAGGGGATTATTAGTAGCAATTCCAAAAGAGGTGATGTTAAAGGAAGATCAGATTAGCGATTCCGTTGGAGACTGAAAATGCAGACAAACAATGGTTCATGGAGAATTGGCTAGGTTCAAGGTAGAGACGGTCAAGTGGATCTGAGTTTGAGTATGAGGGAGATAGATCTGAGTCATTGGGCTGAGTCTGAGTCAAGGCCGAATTCAAGTGTGCGCAACTCGTGTGAACTCGGTTTCCACTGGATTCGTGAGTCACAGGCCACTATTTAAAAGGCGAGTTTCTCATTCTAAGTCCTACTCGGCTTGAAACTAGGGTCAAGACTAAAGCTAGGTGAAACTCGATCTGACTAGCCACAACAACTTAGGTAAACTCGGCCAACTCAGGTCGCGACTCACCACGTTTTACTTTTACGACAAAATCCAGCCAACCTTCGAGCAGTTCTCCTTGCAGCAGGTCAAATTCGCGATGGTGAATGGAGGGTTTCTCTGATTTTTTTAATGGCACAATGGCATTTTTTCCACTGTCACACCCTTGATGGCAGCAGCGAGCAAATGGTACGCATTTTTATAAGATATGGTTTTGTGGGAAGTTTCATGTTTCATCAGTTAAAAGTTGTTATATTGGACCAGAGAAATCAATTTTTGGAGACTTCTCTGACTCCATCTTTGATTGTCAACAATCAAAAATCGTCTTAGCTGGATCTGAATTCAGTATTTGAATGTGAGGATCTAAAAAAAAGCTGTCGGAAACAGAATCAACAACTCGACTACACAACGTGAAACCCCTCTTTTGTGGAGCCGTAAACCTCCACTTCTCCTCTTTTCTAATGCTCAAAACCGTGATGCCTAGAAAAATGCCTTGAACACGACACCTTGAAAAACACCCTGAAATGTGGCACCTTGAACCTCTTCTTTTCCAATGTCGCGAACCTTCGAAGTACATCAGAAAATCCCAGAATAATGCGAACACTCCAGGCTGAGCCCTCCAATGTATAGAAGTGGTGTGAATCCATGAGAAGTGGAATAAATCGATGAACCGTGAAATCTTGGGCGTGAATTGCATTAATGTGAAACCTTCACCGTAATGGGTGGTGGCATGCAATGGAGATGATTGAGAAGATGGTGGTTGAGAGGTGGAGGAGGAAGGTTGAGAGGTGGAGGGATGGTGAGGTTGATAAAGGAGAATGTAGGTCGTGTTTCCCCAAACATAAAAACTAAGGAAAGATTGAGTGAACCCCTATGTCTTGTTAAATGTTTGGGTAACTTGGGCCAAATAACTCAAAGATCATTAAATGCAGTCCTACAATTCCGAACCGACTTTAATCAATGTCTATTAAATTAGGTATGATATGTCGTTAATCAAATTCTATCCGCCTTTAGAATGAAAGGGACCCGAAAGACATAAGTTCCGAACTCGGAACCTTCGATTGAAGGCGGTTCTTTAAAATTTTGACGGAATCACCTTCTATCACTGCCTTTAATTGGGAGTTCTCCACTAGTGGTTTTTGTGAGTTTATCCAATGTGGCCATGCTGTTTAGTTGGGATATTTCTCTAATAATACTTTCCATTTTTTAACTTTTCTAATTTTTGGGGTGGGAGGCTTTTATTTCTATACCTTTTTATTTTATTTTCCTTCATTAGTTTTTTTTCAATTTTTTTCTTTTTGTTGGTTAAAAAGAGTTGTAATTAAAATTGTTTTTTGGATTCAAGTATCGAGTGGGAATTATCTCTGTCAGTATATGATATCCGATGACCTTTTTCCGGTTAAATTGTTTTGACATCAAATATGTTATCCAAAGATTTAAAGATGGTAGGAGGAATCCAAGTTATAGCAGTTAAAACAATGTACTTCTGGTGGTTCCGTTCTTTCTGAGAATTTATATCAGATTTGTAGACTGCGGCCCATTGGGATATCATTCATTCGATATATTTTTTGGGTTCAAGTTAGGGGTAATTCAACGCTTTATAAGTGTTTCCTAAATACCGATGAAAAAATATTTTTGACAATTAAAAAGATCGAATTTTGTCTCTTAGTTTAGGGAAAGGGATTTGAACGAGTTAGATGGAGACAAGCTAGATCTTTATTTAGGGAGTTGCAACTTTCTTTGTTTTGATTGTCTTTAATGTTTGATTGAAAGTGTGGGTAGAACATTTTGTGTGCGTTTCATTTGATACTTCCCTGTGATCGGTTCTGTTTAGTGGTATCAGATTGGTATTATTAGACAGCAACACAGTGAAAACCACTAATGTTTTGTGTGACATCTCTTATTGTCACATAGGATTTTTTTGGAATTGTAATATGGTTATAGACTGTAGGGGTAGAGGTAGGAAGTATATATGGTATGGGCTGAAAGAAATTTTTGTACTTTTATAATTTTTATTTATATAAGAGAGGACTGGTAGTTTTTTTTCCTCAAAATTACCCTCAGTAATTACACTAGTTTTTGTTTTGGCGGAGGCTGGAATCCCCTCCAGACCCTTTGTGGCTCCGCCACTAATAGACTGTGTGTATATCTCTCTTATTGCCAATGAGATTTTTTTTATTACAACAACTATATTTAGTTAATATCTCTTTATGTATGGGTTACTCCATCATTTATTGTAATTGTATAAAATTAATTTTAATAGAAAAGTGATGTGAAACTCACAAGGGACGATTTATGGGGAAAACAAAATCTATAAAGATTTGAGTGAGACGATCTCACTCATTCCTATCGTGAGACAAAGAGTCTAAGTATAATGATTTAAAAATGAAAAATGAAATGAGATATTTTTTTATATAATTTTTATAATTCTACTTATCATTTATCTTACCATAAGTTTTTGTGAGATACTAGATTCATAGGAGTTTTTGTCAAAGAAGTCCACCGACTGGATTATCACATACGGAGTATTGACATATTGACAATAGTTAAAGCGTAACAAGTCAGCCAAGTTGTTATCTTGACGTAATCGACTATCCAACAAAGATGGAAAATGTATGCATCATTAATTGTGTTTTGACCATTTTCTATCTTACTGTGGCCAATTTGAATAAGAGTTCGTACAATGGAAGACGGTTTTTTCATGATCTTTTCATAAGTTATAGAAAGATCAAAATTTAAAGTGTAAATAAAAAAAAATCGAGTTGCATGAATCGTGTTATACCAAGAAATCGTCAGGGTCGGCCCAAGTTTAGTGCGGGTTGTGCGATCACACTGAATCTAAAGTTGGGAAGGATCCAAAATTTAAAAGACTGATTTGTTATTATGTAGAAAAATTTGTCCAATTTCTTTCTTCCCTTTTCATTGAGCCTATAAATATTTCATGCCTTATTGGGCCTATAATATTTCTCTCTTTCTTTTGTGACTATTTTTGCTTCTGATAACTATCGATGTTGTGATAAAAAGCTTTTAAGTCCTTTAGATAATGACATTTCATTTTTTCCCTTTTTTATGTGAGCATATATAAATTCCTTACTCACTTATATTTTTATTCATTATTTTATAAATTTAATATTTGATTAAATAAATGTATGTTATGTTTTACTAACTTTTATTCCAATTTTTCACTAAACAATTTTTTATCACAAAGTCTTGTTTCAGATAGACTAGCCATTAGAAAGAGTTATTTTTATAATTGATGTCACTAATGGGGTGATTTGATATATTTTATTTATTACAACGAGATCCCCTTCTTTACCCTAAAATTTATTGAGAAGGATTTTTTTAATTGGTTTAACTATTAGTCGATCTAATATGAGACTTTCTACATTTTCATATACATTCCTTGAATATTATTTTATTAATAGAATAAAAATTATATTCCTGTTTATTTACTAAATAAATTTCTTGTAACAACATTTTGTCAATTTAATTCCAAATTTGTACGATTTTTTTGTGTATGCACTCATCCTAGTGTATATGGTCCTTCTGTCTCAAAAGAAGTTGCAAATCTTTTGACAAACCTTTTATTCCATGTTGAGGCAAAAGAAATATATATATATATATATATATATTGAGAGTGTTAAATAACTTTAAATACAAAACACTTTCAAAATTAAAATTTATATAATAAAGAAGAGCCCCATTTTATTTCTCACTCAGGTCAAATGGGTTTGGACCGCCCTGAAAACCGTAAATCTTAATTATTTTTATATAAAAACCTAAACAGATAAATGTCATTTGGAACGAGATCTGAATAGTCTTCCTTGATAATATAGCTTAAAATGAAATATTTAAAACATAATTCTAATATATTTGCATCGTAAAAAAGAGTTAATTTGTCTTAAAAACTATGCTGCTGGGATGAAAGTTATCTGATGGAAATGAATCAACTACTCCTAAGAATTGATCTGTTCCTCAAAAACAATTATTTTTCATATTTTAAAAGTGTTTTTGGTATATTTAAATTATTGTTTCTATTTACCAAGTAATTTAGGTTAATGAATGTCAGGGTCGTCTATGACATGGCCCAATCGATTCTTTTGAATGCTGGCGCCCCAAAATTTTATTATTAGCTATTATATATATTATTTTTTTTATATAGAAAATAAAATCCGATTCTTTTGGAAATCATTTTCCTTTTTCGTTCCACACTTCTAAGTTAAGTACCTTAGCATGTTTGTTATTCATTTTTTCCGACCAAATCATTCAATTTTTATTCCAATTTTCAAGTGTAGATTCAATTTCATCAATTTTTTCTTCTATAATCATTCCTTTTCGTAAATCTCAACTTGTAGTATTTTTTATATAATATTTAATGTTAATTAAATAGTATTAATAATTTGTCTTTGTCTTTATATTTTGTTTTGAAAATCCATAATATTCAAATAGTATAAATTTTATTTGATAATTTTATGTTAATGTATTTTGAGGTCTCATTTTTATTTATTTTGTACATGACCTCCAATTTGTCACTGACGGCCCTGATGAATGTAGATGTTATCATATTATTGTTCAATTTATATCCGAAAATTTTAAAAAAATTATTGATTTTATACTAGAATAACAAACCAAATTTTGGGGTACAAATTAGTTGTGTGGGCAAAAACACCAAAAATCGAAAAACGCACCAAAAATTGAAATTTTCAAATTCGAATAACTCGAACCAAATATAATATACGATTTTCGGATATCCGAAATGAATAAACCAAATTCTGAATATGAATTTTGGATCAGTTTTGGATATTAAAATTCAAACCGAAACCTGAACCGAATACTGAATTGTAATTAATTAATTATATATAATATTAAAATTTAAGTGAATTTTTTTAAAAATAAATTTAAGTTGGATTACCAATATTTATATTTTAAAAATTATTCCAAACTCTAAAGTTTAAGTTTGAGGTAATAAGCAATTAACACAAGTTACCCTAAGTAAATTTGTGGAGTGTTTGAAACTTGAGTTACCCAATCTTTATATTTTTAGAAAACTTGATTTTGATTTTTGTGGAAGTGAGTTAATATCCCTGAGGGAAATGTTACAAATTTTATTGGATTGATTTCTTATTTGTAATAGTGCAGACGATCAGTCTGGCTGATATGTAATTTGATATTCTAGCCATAGATTGGTTATTGCTAGATCCTAGTTATGTTGGATGTCAATTTCACTTATTGTAATCGCTGCTAGGGATTTCTCCCACTATCTTGGAATGATTGATTTTTGAAAAAAAGAAGAAGATAAAAATGAAAAACCTACTTGCATT
>JAUOBV010137260.1:0-20873 GCA_032360425.1 Rubia occidens | reverse complement strand
ATAACCTACGTGCACACTCCCATGTGGATCCAGATCCATCGTTTGCCCAAGCACAACTAGGTTTCCCTACCCATGAGGGTATCAATATTACGGAAACATGAAAGTAGACTTTGGTGTGTGCTAACTAAGTCTTACAATTATGAAATTCATAAACATTCGGAAAAAGCCAATATAACATCAAAAATCACATAGAAATAGGTTGATCCAAGAAATCTCAAAAAATAAACATTGATCCCCAAGTTAATTCCCTACTCCATAAGCATTGAACCCAAGTATTTCATTGGATTCAACACCTTTAGGCAAAAGAAAAATAAAGAGAAGAATAAAAATAAGCTAGAGAGAAGAAAGTGTATTTTCTATCTCTAACCAACTCCTAAAGATGAAAAATTGGGCATAAACTTAATCCCTAATAGACAAGGGCCCATATATATAGTTGTAGACAATTGGGCCATGAAAAGGCCTAAAAATAGACCAAAACACATAGCATATGAAAACGGCACGGGGGAGGGGTGACACTGGCACAGTCCATGCCAGTCGAGACCCCTCGTTATGGAGCAGGTCATCGGTTGTGGCACGACCCGTGGTCTCATGCCGGCACGTGTCGTCAGTCATAACTCTGATCGTATGCTTCATACAGGCACATTTCATGTCAACCGAAACAAGCCACATATCGGAACTCCTTTTTTGATCTTGTGATGTGCATCCCATGCCGTTTTGTGCGGTCCATCGGTTGGAACCTCATTTTGTTCAGTATCTTGTCACGGGCCGTGTCGTTATGCACTATGGACTGGTCTTAGAATTAGTGACTTGAAATGATGCGGACTGTGTAAATCACGATGATCCGCTCCTATACTTAGCCAAATTTTTGAGTGGAACGAAGACTTCGGGCATGAGCAGCAGGGATCAGTATGGTCCGCGCATGATGCCTTGTTGATGGATCGTGTGGCTTTACACAGTCTGTTTGAGCACCCTTGGCACGGTCCGTGCTGGGCATGGCATACGCCATGTTTCTTGGCACGGTCCATCCTGAGCACCTTGGCATGGGCCATGCTAGGTGAGCTCGTGCTGGCCTTGGCTGGTTTGGCCGGTATGGCCGGCGGACTTGTTTGCTCCATTACGGTTGAACGCTGTTCTGATGTGAGAGTTCTTGTCCTTGATTTTATAGTGCTCAAGAAGATGAATCCAATGGTGCCACTCCCAAGGACTGATTCTTTTCGGATCGTGCCCTGAACTCTATGCAACTCTCGGAAAACAATTTCACTACTTCTTTCTTGGCCTTCTTAAACTTTGAATCTGCATTTCTCTGGCTCAATTCCATCTACTAACATGCTTTGGATTCCATGGCCTTCAATATACTACCATCCTTACGAATGGCCTTTGATATCTTCTACCATCCTTGCAAATAACCTTCAAATATCTTCTACTACCCTCGCAGATGGCCTTCTTAAAAAATGATAATAAAGTACTCACGAGCAACCTATTAATGAGATCACAAAAGAGGATCTAGGTTCCAGTGAATAAAAATTGTGCATTAGCTTCAATTAAGTTTTCAAAACTTGAGGTTTAGACAAGAAAATCAATAACGGTCTTCTAAACCTTTGTCGTGTAAGCCTAACTAAAACTAGCAATAAAGCAAACAAAATATGATAATGATAATAAATGTGTCAAATGCATCAGCTAACACATGTAAAGGTTCATATCAGTCCCCATACACTTAAACCTTTGCTCGTCCACGAGTAAACAAAAACAAAAAAAATAAGACTGAAATGTAGCATGCAAAGATAAGTTAGCCAATGCATTTAACTTAATACCAAGTTAAGCTAGTTCCCCAAAAGAAGTAAGAATCTCACAACTCTCACACTTCCCAGAGATACTAAAGTAACCTAACCACCCAAAATATTGTGAAGAAAAAGGTAAGTAGAAATGATAAGTGTTGAACTAGTTTACTCCACCGAATAGTCTGGCATTGGAAATATAAGAGTTGTTGCCGAATAACCACCAAGGATAATCCAAAAGATCCTCAACTTGGTTGTAACTAAGGATAACTCGAGATTCTCAACTTAGCTACAAACAAGGATAATGCCAAAGAATCCTCAACTTAGTTTCTTAGAAAGTTTTCTCTCATTTTCCTAGGAGCCATTTAGGATTTTCATCCTAACTTTCACACATGTAGAGCTCACCATCTCACTTTTTCCTCATGGCCTCTCATTTTTGCCAAGATTTTCTAACCTAAGCTTCTCATTTTTACCTAGGCCTTTTGACTTATCAGGGCTTTCTTCCCATTTTTCTTAAGTTGTCCTTTTGGGTTCCAACTTAGCCGGGTATTTTTCCCCAATTTTTTTCAAAATTTTCAAAAAAATTTTGTGTGTAGCACAAAACGCCCCATAGTTGGGCTTTATACAACAAAAAGATCATGAAAAATAGAAAATTACACCACCAAAAAGTTTCAACCAAAAACATTCCCCAACAAAAAGAAAGTGACAACATCCTAAAGATTACACCACCAAAAACTCCACCAACTTCCCAAAACCAAAGATAACACCAAAATCACAAGCAAAATAATGCCAAAAACACAAAGGAATCCTGAGATGAATAACACCTAAGTGTTTCATTACTCCCTCCCTCACCCTTAAATTATGCATTGTCCTCAATGAAATGAAGCAATAAAAACCATGAGTGGGAAAGAGAAAAGTAGTGGAACTCACTCATGTGACCCCTAAGGGTCCCTTCTCAAGTGCCACGTCTCATGCCTTTTTCTTTTCTCTTCTTTCCACATTTCTCGCCTCTCAATAGGAATGACATCCCAAAAACCATCGAGCCTTGAAATGTGAAATCTCTTGAGCAGTTGCTCGATGGCCTCTTCTTGGACATCCGACCTCTCATCCATAATGGTGAACTCCTCCTTCATTTCCTGTTAGATGGAGTCTAACCTAGGCCCAACATGCATCGTACCCTCCATAAAGCTTAGATGACTCATAAATTCCTCCAATTGTATGCTTATTCCGCTCACCGCGTGACCAATATCCTTCATAAGTCGGGTGGAACTCGCAAGTTGTTCCCCAAATATAATTGGCCAAGAAAATCTGCGAGTATCTGAGTGCGGCTGGGGGAGGGGGCCCTAGATGGAGTCTCGCCGTCGTTCTCCTCAACTTCTATGTCCGAGTTTGATAGGATTCTATAAAAATCATTCTCATACCTTGTGGATTGAAGGGTAAGAAAAGATCCTCCAATACTGTATCCGGGTCAATAGCTGTACACTCCGGCTAAGAAAGAATCATGAAATTGTAATCCGTGAAGCTGCCATACAACCATACAATGTGGTCCTCCAAGGTTGTAGCAACTACCATGGAAGCTCTTTCCATTTTATCCGTAGTGTACTTTGTCCCGAAACTACCTAAATTCGCCAGTACAAATAGAGAAGGAACCAGATGACCCAAGTTTTGGGCTAAAAGTCCTACTATGCCACCCATAGATATCTTGCCACCTTTCTTGTTTCCCATGGCAAAACATTCCTTTACAAAAGCTGAAACCATGTTGGGATGAAAATTATCCTCCGGAGTCATTGACTAAAGAATTTGTACATCCAAACTGGGACATTGTGAGATCTCTCCATGATAGAACAACCCCATGGATAATAATCGCTGGACATATGGCATCGTTGGATGACAATCGCAGTGCTCTTGCAAAGATGCTTTCTCTTTGTGCCCGAAATAATTCTTTAAAAATTGCTCAAAGAAATGGAAGGCCTCGTCGGTGTCTTTGGAACCTCCTTCTCGTACTTTCACCTGAATACTTGGGCAATGTCTCGATAAGATATATTGTACTCCTTATCATCCAAGTGAAAATGGATGATCCTTCTTCCCCCACTATCGTTTGATTGATCCAGGGTTGCCAAAATTTCCAAAGTCCACCACATGTAGGTATTGTAATGCTTGTTTAAGAAACATTCTAGACCTATTCGGCTTAGGAAATATGTGATGGGGTTGAGTAGGCCTAGATCTCCCAAGGTCTCCTTGCAATCAAACTTCGTCTCCAATATAGTTTGCTTCGGGAAATTCAAGTACTTCCACCTCCGAGCCGTACACCCAAAAATTGTGGTCAACCCCATGAACTCATCAACAAAAAAAGTGGGGTTAGGAGGAAGGTTAGCCTCCGACCATTGTCTCCCAACCTTGGCCGGCTTCTTCCCTTTGTCACCCCGTTAGATGTTCCCTTTTCAACCTATTTCTTTTTGGAGACATCTGAATCAAAACAAGAAAAAAGTGGTAAATCAAGGATAAACAAAGGCATGCATCAAGACTCATTCAAAAATAAAACTTCTTCCTAAATAGCCACAACCTTCAAAATCATGCTACCTCAACATAAAGGCTATTCAAGAAAGAAACGTTCTCTCTAAATAAACAACCCATGAAAAATCATAGCATCCCATCAAGAAGATAATGAAATCAAGAATTATTCCTCCTAAATCATCACAATCAATGAAGATCATATCATCCAAGCATAAGAACAATACACCCCCACACTCAGTTTAGCACAAGATCATTTAAATAGCCCAAAAATTTCCTCAAAAACACTACCACATATTTTCAAGTAATCAGGCTCCTCATCAAATCACCACCATTCTAAATAAATAAAGTAAACATAGGCTCAAAGGATTATCCAAAATTCGAAGCCAAAAGATGAAGGATCCACACAAGAAGAAGCAAAAATGCTAATTTTTGAGAGAAAGGGCACAAATTTTTGAGTTTCACAAAAGAGAAGTAAGAGTGAATGTTTTTGAGATATTATAATGAGTTAAATGAATCCTATGGGTAAGGTAATGTACTATGGATTATTATTTTCCTGCAAAGAAGGTGATTTTAAAAAAAGAGAGGTACACATGAGATAAGGATGACATTTTTGAAAAGAGGTACACATGAGATAAGATGACAATTTTGAAAAGAGGTACACATGAGATAAGGATGACATTTTTTAAGGATGACATGATTGTGTACCTCTTTTTTCAATTGTGACAAAAGTACCAATCTGTGTATGCATAAGGGAGGTGTTGATGTACTATTTACATCAACATTTGAAGGAAACAAAGGTTTTGCTGAATTAATGGGCCAACATGTTTGGGCTTAAATTTCAATTTTTTGCAAATATGGATTTTTGATCCAAAAATTGCAGCCACACAAGGCCTGACACGTGGCCAGCCTCGTGCACACGAGGCCTTACATAAGGAACCATCGTTCTTACACGGGTTGACATGAGGTAACCCTTGTGCAAAAAGGGATTTGCACGAGGCTAAACCAAGAATAGTGTCCATTTTTTCTTCTTCCTCCATTTTTTCGAAGAAACTGTCTCCTAAAAATTCCTACTTCTTACCCCAAAAAGCACGAGATTTGGACTCAAAATTTATCAACCAACAAGAGTTTCATCCCAAGATCCTTTGTCTCACACAAGAACGCACAAAATTTATCTACTAAAAATATATCAAGAACAAAGCAAGAAAGACCACATATTTTTATTGTCGTCATCATGACTTATTTCTTTTTCATGAATTTTTATTGAAGAAACCTACCGTTGGGTTCTAGGAGTTGCCATTGACAACTCCACCCATGATGAAATCCTTATGAAGAGGTCTCCACAAGGTGTCATCCTTAACTTTAAACACTTTGTTTCCCAAGAAGAAAGAATATCCAATCCTTGCCAATGTCGAGTCCTTATCCATGTCCTTGTGTTTAGGAGGTGGTCGAGGGTGAAAAACATCATGCAAAGCAATAGTCTCATCGACATGATCATCACAATTGAAATGCAAGGTAGGATTTTTTTCATCACTCTCATAGTCATCGGAAATCTCATTAATTGGGCTATCTCATGACTATCATCAAGAGTCACATCAAGGAAATCATCATTATCTAACATGCAAGAGTTATCATGTTGAGAAAGTACTTCACAAGAAGTTATTATTCCTTTACACACAAGAGAAAGATTGGGTGAATCATGCTTAGATTTGTAAATATCAAAAGTAACCCTATCCATATCATCTTCTAAGGTTAGTGTTCCTGAATGAATATCAATCTTAGTCCTTGATGTTTTAAGAAAAGGAATCCCCAATAAAATTGAGGGTACACTACCATCTTGCACAACATCAAGGACATAGAAGTTCGTTGGAAATGCCAAATTTCCAACTCAAACTATAACTCATTTACTAGTCCACAAAGACCAGGTTAGGAGTGATCGACAAGTTGAACAATCATGCTAGTGTCTTTAAGTTCACCTATTTTTACGTTCTCATAAATGCAAGATGAGATGACATTGATAGAAGCTCCTAATTCTATCTTAGCAGTATTCACCGACTTACCTCCTAGAGAGATAGGAATTGAAAACCTGCCAAGGTCATTACATTTTATAGGTAACTTCGAATGATTAAGAGTAGCATCTCCACCTATTTTTAATTTTCCTAACTTTCTAAGTGGTTTTTTTCTCTTCTTTGTGCATGCAACTTTTAAAAAAATTAGCATAGGAGAGAACATGCTCAATTAAGTCTAAGATCTATTCACTAATTACAACCTTCTCGAAGTTATTTCGAATGTGCTCATCATTGGTTGCCAAAGTGTACTGGGGAAAGGTGGGCGAAGGTTCACCCTTACCTCAGGTGTTGGAAGCTCCTTGACGGGTTCCTTCTCCACAACCAATTTATGCTCCTCTAAGTTGGTTTTGTTGCTCTCCATGATCAATTTTTCCTCTTGTAAGATCTCCTTCTCTGCCTCGTGCACTTTCTTCCCACTTCTTAGCTTTAAAGCGCTCACATTCCTTGGATTGATTTCCAGTAAGAAGGGAAGCTTTCCAGACTCTTTAGCTTCAAATTTGCTCACCGAGGTGGCAAGTTGTCTGACTTGAATCTCAAGATTTTTTATAATTGAAAATTCCCTTGTCCCGAGATCTTCAATCTCATGCCTTGTACGCTCTGCGAAAACATCTTGATTCTTAGCAAATTGAGAGATTGCTTCAAGGATTTCTTCTTGATCAGATTTGGAATGTCCTTCTCCCATTGGGGATAAGGTTGAGGTGGTACTTTTCCGCCTCATTTGTACCCTTGAGCTTGATTATCCCCGCGCCAACGGAAGTTGGGGTGATCGCGATATCTCGGGTTGAAGATGTTTGTGTATGGATCTTGCCTTTTGCCTCCTTGGTTCCCTTGAAATCCTTTTTGTTGTTGTTGACCCCTACCAAACTATTGCATGTTTCCTCTATTGAAATCTAATGCCTTTACCTCCTATAAGTCCTCCATCACTAGTGGGCACGCATCAGTTTGGTGATCGAGGTTGCATATTCCAAAACTTTAACCTGATGAACCCTCATTTTGATCAATTCTTTCATTATGGAAGCAAGAGATTGGACTTTCTCCTCTAACTTCGAGGACTGAGATGGTTCATCTAAGGTTTTAACCCTTGACCTTATGCCAAACTATCGTGTGTTATTTACCATTTCCTCAAAGAGTGTCATAGCATATTTTGGACTATTGTTAGTAATTGAACCATTGCATGCGACATTCATCATTCACATGTCATCATCACGGAGTTCCTCGAAATATAGTATGCCAGGTCACCTTCCTTGAATGGGTGGCACAGATAACTTACCAACAGTCTCTTAAATTTTTCCCAATACTCGTAGAGGGATTCATTTGGAATCTAGAAAATATTGGATGGTTGTTTCTTATGGATAGCGGACTTGGAAGCTGGGAAATACTTGTTGAGAAATCTGCACTTCATGTCCATCAAAGAGTTAATGCATCCGGGTGGGAGGTAGTAACTCGTGGATTATACCGAAGTGAGAAGGGAAATGACCTCAGATTATAGTCTTTCTCCAAAACACCTGATGGATTTAAATTTTTCACAAGAGGTGGAACTCAGACAAGTGCTTGTTTGGATCCTCCCGATCATCTCATGGAAAGTCGATAAGCATTGGATCATATCACTTTTAAGCTCACATATGACACTTTGCGGCAACGGGGGAAGGTGATGCACAAGAGTTGAATATCCAAATTTAAAGCCATTAGCTATCTCAAAGTGCGGTTTTCCTCTGCCATTTCTTTGCTCTCTATAACTACCGAAACATGTTCTTGTGGAACTTCCAATCTAGATCTCCTCTTCTTTAGCCGCCTACCACCTGTGTATTACGTTTGATAATGTAAAACTCCTAAATTATTGGTAAGCAACACCAGCAAAAATGGTTAGAATAACCAGATACTAGAAAGAAAGCTCAACAACAAAAACCAACAAAAACAAAAACAAAAACAAAAACAACACTAATTACTATACTAACACATTATGTAAGTTAACTACCAGACCTTTAAAACTAACATCCCCAGAAATGATGCCAATATTTGACCCACCCCCTCCGGGCGTAGCTAATAAATCACAACCTTTTTTTCTCAGGAAAATCTACTAAGCCGAGAGAAAGCATTGGGTCAAAGATAAGATTTGTAATTCTTCTCCCCTTCTTACTACTATGCTACCAAGAATGGTAGATAGTGGCAAGTACCTGGGTCATCCACAGAGATGTTAGGAATCTAATAATCAACTATACAAAGCCGCAATCGGGTCGTCAATCCGATCGCATGTTATAAATAATCAATGATGCTAAAATAGGAATTGTGGGGGGTTTCTAACAACTACTATCATGCAATTGATCACGAGAATAAACTTTATAGAATAGCACTCAAAGAATATTTGCATAACATGATTAATGTCATTTCGATCATCGATTTCATCACATACAAGAACTATGTACCTCTAGTGCTTGCGACACGTTGTGTATTCGATGATAAATACTTCCCCATACCCGTCACATAGGGTGCACATATAATCTTCCATCACCACCTCCTCCGTGATTATGGGAGTTCAACAATGACCCTACCCATCGTGCGGATCTGAGTCTCCCCCGTACGATTACGTCCCGGGTACTACACCACGAATGCTTCTCCCTAGGCCTAAAAAGGTAAAAGGGGTGAAGCACCTTATCGATGGGTCTAGGACCACAAAGGTAACCTTAGTTTTCTACTCAAGCTATCTCTACCTGTTACCCTTCGGACCAACTCGCTGGCTTACTAGTGCATGTTTGATCATAACGTTAACAACGACAACCTATGTGCACACTCACGTGGATCCCCTGACCCATCGTTACCCCAAGTGCATCTAGGTTTCCCTACCCGGGGGGTACCAATATTTGCACTAACATGAATGTAGACTAGGGTGTGTGCTAATGGAGTGTATCATACATGAAATTCATAAGAAAATCAAGAACAAGCCAACATAACCACAAAAAAACACATAGAAATAGGTAGATATAAGAAATCTCACAAAACAAGCATTAATACATGAATAAAAATAAAATCCCCAAGTTAATTAACTACTTCCCTAAGCATTGAATCCAAGTATTGCATTGGATTCAACACTTTCGGGCAAAAGAAAAAAGAAAGTTGCATTTTCATAAGCTTATGGATAGTCCACAGTTGTTTTAACCTAAAATGTTGTAATTTTTAATAATATTTTAAAAATTATATTTTAAAAGTTAAAACAAGTAATAATATGTATTTAAATGTGAAAAAAAAACATTGAGAGGTATGAATTATAACATTGGATAACCCCAATTTTCCACTATGTACTTAGTTGTATTTAGGATTCATTTAAGGCTTATAAATTATAACATTGAGAGGTATGACGACAACCTCCCAGCATCCTTTGGGAATTAAATGACCTCATGGAGTAATTATGGTCCCAAAGTTGCACGGAATTTCAGGAATGATCCGAGAACGAAGTCCATATCAAAGGTTCAAGCATACTTCATTCCATACCAATATATCATCCCAAAATGAAGTACACAAAGATTCAAGAATTGATAATACTCCTTTTCGAATGGAATGTGATATTTCATTTAATCAAAAGAGAACAAAATAAAAGAGTTTTACAAAAATAGAAGGATAATACATCATCCTCTAGCTAGAAGAGAAACTAATTTCAAAATTTTCCTATTACAAAAGTAATAAACTAAGTAACTATTACAACACCTAGTGCCAAAGTTAATATTCAGCTGCGATGGCCAGGCATAAGTCTTGAATTGCAATGATCCTATTCTGAAAGATTCTCATGTTTCTCTCTTTCCAGATGTGATACACAAAAGTCACCAAAAGAGAAAACTACCTTGCTTCATTTTCTGCTCAATGAACAGAAATCTCCAGAGCTGTCTTAGGTCCTGAAATTGGGGAAGATGAATGAGCCGTGACACATGTTTCGTGTAAGCACATACCAGAAAAATATGTTGTGTGCTTTTAGGCTGCTATTGACACAAAGAACTGGAGGACAGTTAAAGGTGTAATCCAAAGCAATGTAACCTGTCAAGAGTAGATAGTCTTCCCAAAGCTAACATACTTCGTTTTCCCGCTAAGTTATCGAAACCCAAGAAGTCCTATGGTGTTAGGCTACTCGATTCATTCATGTGTAAATTGCAACCTTATGAATCCAACGCCGGCAAAATGAGTAGATTTGTTAAAAAAAAATCCCTTTCTCTCTTTTCCTCTTCTTGCCTAGGAGTCCCTTCGAGTTTTTAGCCTAACCACACATCATATTTCTTTTGGCTAACATCTCACCCACATTTAGCCTCTCATTTTTACCTAGGCCACCCTTTCAGGGTTTTGACCTATCCGGCCCCCAATGTTGCCTAAATTTCCCTCTCGGGTTTTCAACTTAGTGGATTTGTTTTATTTATTAATTATTATTTTCGATTTTTTTCCAAATTTTTCAGATTTTCAATTTTCCCTAGTTTTTCCAACCTATAAGTAGCAAAAATCATTCAAGATCAAGCTTAGATGCATGATGGTCATTTAAACCCTCCCAAAAATATTACATTGCCCTCAATGTAAACATAGAAGGCAAAAAGTGATAAAACTCTAGGTAAGAGGTAAAGTTACCACCATTTCTTCACATAGTCATCTGTGATACAGCGCAATCACATGTATTAGTCTAGAATTGGTTCCAAAATTAGTTTTGGAACCGAATGGGGCGGTGGCGATGCCGCAGAGGAACTCACCTCTCGAACAACATGTTCTCTTTGGCATTATGTAAAATTTAAGAGTGGAATACTGACCTCGACTTTTTTGAATACTTGGCAGATTTGATCTTCGTTGGATGCCACCTTTGGCCTTTCCCGTATAGCACTATGGAACGAAGATGAAGGGTTGAACTTTGCCTGAGTGGCAAGGATCCCTCGTTTGGGCTCCTCCTCAACTACTACTTCATCTTCTTCAAAAGCAGCCTTGTTGTTTTCCACAAACTTGTCATGTTCTTGCACAACCTCCTTCTCGATCCCTCGTATCTTCTTCCCGCTTCTCAATTTCACTGCACTAATATTGATTAGATTCACCTTGGGTTAGGATGGTAGCTTGCCAGAGTCTCTTGCCGGCTCACCGAATTGGCGAGTTTTTGATGCAAGAAAAAGCTCTTGTGCCTAGCTCTTCAATTTCCTTTCTCATTAGCTTCACGAATATGTCACTTTTCTTTGCCAATTATCCGATCACCTTAATAATTTCTTCCTGATCCAACTTATAAATTTGAGCATTGGTGTTGGAAAACCCTTTTCTTCAAGGGTAGGGTGGAGTTGGACCTCCCCCTCGATTGTACTCATGATTGTCATTACACTACCAGAAATTTGGGTGGTCCCAATATTGGGGGTTGAAAGAGTTTGCATTAGGGTCTTGACGATCTCTACCTTAGTTTCCTTGGAAACCTTGTTAGTACCCTCTACCAAACTATCTATTCCCACCATTGAAATCCAAAGCCTTCACCTTCTCAAAGTTATCCACAACTTGAGGTTATGTGTCGGTCAGGTCGTCTAAGCTTCAAATCCCGCAAATATTTACTTGTTGCGTCCTCCCCTTCATGAATTATTTCATCATTGAAGCAGGAGCTTGGAATTTCTCTTCAAGCTCCGGAGAACGAGCGGGTTCTTCCAATGTCTCCACTTGTGACCGAGTCCTAAACTAGCGTATACCATTTGCTATTTCCTTGAAGAAGGCCATAGTGTCTTTGGGGCTTTCGTTCACTATCGAACCACTTCATGTGGCGCTCACCTTTCGCATGTCTTTATCACACAATCCCTCAAATAAGTAGTACATGAGAATCACCCTCTCTGAATGGATGGTAGGGGAATCTTAACAATAGAAGCTTGAATCTCTCCCGGTACTCATACAAAGACTTGTTTGGGTTCAACAAAATGTTAGACATTTTTTTCCCAATCCCGTAGATGTTGAAGTTGGGAAATACTTCTCAAGAAATCTATACTTCATATCCATCCATGAGGTGATGCATCCCTGTAGAAGGTAGTAGAGGCAAACTTTAGTATCATCTCTTAATGAGAAAGGAAAAAAACCTCAAATTGTAGTTCTCCTCCAGCACCCCTGGTGGTTTCATATTGGTGCAACCCAAATTAAACTCCGAGAGGTGTTTGTTGGGATCCTCCCCAGCCATCCCATGAATAGTGGGCAAGCACTGTATCATTTTGCTCTTCAGTTTACAAGTGACATTGGGCAGTAAAGGCGGGAAGACGATGCAAAGGGGTTGATTATCTTTGGAGCCATCAACTCCCTATGCATTATGTTGTCTTCCACCATAGCAACTCTTCATTCCTCTATGAAAATAGTTGGTCTCTACGGAACCTCTCCTCTAGTCCTCCTTCTCCTCCTTCTTCAACCACCCGCATTTTTTGGTAGATAGTGTAGAGCTCCTGAGTTAGTGGTGTGAGTGTCTACCATTAACAAGAAACAAGACACTATAACTCTAACAAAGAACACTAGCAAACCAAATTAGTAGTAACAAGAATAACAATCCCCCACACTTAAACCTTTACTCGTCATCGAGTAAAAAAAGAGAGAAAAAATTCAAGAGGAATGTATCATGCAAATAGAAGTTAACCGATGCACTTAACTTATTCCCAAGCTACCCTAGTTCCCTCAAAAGACTGTAAGACTGACACAACTCTCACTCTCATCGAAGGTCCTAAAGTAGCTGATCCACCCAAAATACATCAAAGAAAAATGAAAAAATGGCACAATAAAATGATAAGTGCTAAACTAGCTTACTAATCCGAAGAAATTGCCAAAAGCAATCCAAGAGTTGTTGCCAAAAAAACCACCAAGGATAATCCAAGAGATTCTCAACTTGGTTGTAATTAAGGATAACTCGAGATTCTCAACTTAGCTACAACCAAGGATAATGCCAAAGGATCCTCAACTTAGTTATTTTTCCTAGGAGCCCTTTCATGTTTTCATCCTATCTTTCACACATGTTGAGCTTACCATCTCACCCTTTTCTACTAGCCTCTCATTTTTGCCTAGGTTTTCCAACCTCGCAGAGCCTAGCTACTCATTTTTACATAGGCCTTTCGACCTATCAGGGTTTTCTTCCCATTTTTGTCTAAGTTGTCTTTTCGGGTTTCCAACTTAGCCGGGCATATATGTATATACACATATATATATATATATATATATTTTCCTCAGAATTTTCTATTTTTTAAAATTCCCCAAAGTTGGGCATTATACTACAAAAAGAGACGAAAAACAACAAATTACACCACCAAAAAGTTTCTACCCAAAACATTCCCCAACAAAAAGAAAATGATAGCATCCTAAAGGTTACACCACCAAATACTCTATCAAATTCCCAAAAAAAAAGATAACACCAAAAACACCAAACAAAATAACGAAAAAAACAAAGGAATCACGAGATGAAGAAATCCCAAGTCTCTCCCCTCCGCCCACATTAAAATATGCATTGTACCCAATGCAAAGAACCAATACAAACCATGAGAGGGAAAGTGAAAAGTAGCAAAACTCACTCATGTGACCCCGAAGGGTCCCTCCTCAAGTGTCGTGTCACATGTTTTCTTTTGTTCTCCTCTTATCGCATTTCTTGCCTCTCAATAGGAATGATATCCCAAAAACCACCGAGCCTTGAAATGTGAAATCTCTCGAGCAGTTGCTCGATGGACTCTTCTTGGACACCCGACCACTCATCCACAATGGCGAACTCCTCCTTCATTTACCACTCGATGGAGTCTAACCTGGACCCCCAAGCATGCATGGTACCCTCCATAGAGCTTAACAGACCCCTAAATTCCTCCAAATGTATGCTTATTCCTCCCACCGCGTAGTCGGGTGGAACTCGTAAGTTGTTCCCCGAATATATGGATTGGTAAAGAAAATCTAAGGGTAGCTGAGTGCGACTAGGGGGCGCCCTAGATGGAGTCTCACCGTTGTTCTCCTTAACTTCTATTTCTGGGTTTGATAGGATTATATAAAATCCTTCTCAAACCTTGGATCAGGAGCTAAGAAAAGATCCTCTAACACAGTATCCTTGTCGATAGCTGTACACTCCGGCTGCGGAAGAATCATAAAATTGCAAACTGTGGAACCACCACACAACCATACAAAGTGGTCCTCCAAGGTTGTAGAAACTACCATAGAAGCTCTTTCCAACTCATCCATGGTGTACCTTGTCCCGGAACGACCTAAATTTGCCAATGAAAATGAAGAAAGAACCAAATGACCCAAGTATTGGGCTAAAAGTCTGACCATGCCACCCATAGATATCTTTCCACCTTTCTTGTTTCCCATGGAAATTCATTCCTCCACAAAAACCAAAAACTATGTTGGGGTGAAAATTCCCCTTCAAAGTCATCGACCAAAGGATTTGGACATCTAAACCGGGACATTATGAGATATCTCCATGAAAAAACACTCCATGGACAATATTCGCTGGACATATCGCATTGCCGGATGGACATTCGCGATGCTCTTTGCAAATATTCTTCCTCTTTGTGCCCAAAAAATTCTCCAAAAATTGCTTAAAGAAAACGAAAGGCCTTTTCGGTGTGTCCCTGGAACCTCCTTCTCGTACTTCTACCCAAATGCTTAGGTAATATCCCGATGAGACATAGTGTACTCCTTATCATCCAAGTGGAAATGGTTGATCCTCATTCCCTCACCGCCCTTTGATTGCTCCAAGGTTTCCAAAAATTCCAAATTCCACTATTTGTAGGTCTTGGAATGGTTGTCTAAGAAACTCCCTAGGCATATTCGGCTTAGCAAACATGTGATGGGCTCGAGTAGGCCTAGAGCTCCCACGGTCTCCTTGCAAGAAAACTTCGTCTCAAAAAGGTTCGCTTCGTGCAATTCAAGTACTTCCATCTCCAAGCCGCACTCCCTATAATGGTGGTCAATCCCATGAACTCATCAACAATAAAAGTGGGGTTAGGAGGGTAGTCGCCAGCCCTTATCTCCAAACCTTGGCCGACTTCTTCCCTTTGTCAGCCTAGGAAGATGTTCCATTTAATAGACCTATTTATTTTTGGAGCCATCCTATTCACAACAAGAAAAAGGTGGTAAACAATAACCTAAGGCATGCATCAGGACTCATTAAAAAAGAACCCTTCTTCCTAAATAGCCACAACATTCCAAATTATGCTACCTCAACATAAAGGTTATTCAAGAAAGAAACATTCTCTCTAAATAAACAACCCATGAAAAATCATAGCATCCCATCAAGAAGATGATGAAATAAAGAATTATTCCTACTAATTCATCACAATCAATAAAGATCATATCATCCAAGCATACAAAAAATACACCCCCACACTCAGTTTAGCACAAGATCATCCAAATAACCCAAAAATTTCCTAAAAAACACTACCACATATTTTCAAGTAATCAAGCTCCTCATCACATCACCATTATGCTAAATAAATCAAGTAAATATAAGCTCAAAGGATTACCTAAAATTCAAAGCCAAGAGATGAAGAATCCACACAAGAAGAAGCAAAAATGCTAATTTTTGAGAGAAAGGGCACAAATTTTTGAGTTCCACCCAGGAGAAGTAAGAGTGAGTGTTTTTCAGAGATTCTAATGAGCTAAATGAATCCTATGGGTAAGGTAATGATGTACTACGGATTATTATTTTTAGCAAAGAAGATAATATAAAAAAGAGGTACACATAAGATAAGGATGACATTTTTGAAATTATAGAGTGAAAGGGACAAAAGTACCAATCTACGCATGCATAAGGGAGGTGTTTATGTACTACTATTTACACAACCATTTAAAGGAAACAAAGGTTTTGTTGTATTAATGGGCCAAAAATTTCATGTTTGGGCTTGAAATTCAAATTTTTGCAAATATGGATTTTTGGACCAAAAATTACAGCCACACAAAGCTTGACACGTGGCCAGCCTCGTGCACACGAGGCCTAACACGAGGAACCCTTTGTGCAAAAAGGTATTTGCATGAGGCTGCCCCGTGAATAGTGTCCCATTTATTTCTTCTTCCTCATTTTATTTTTGAAGAAACTTTGTCTCCTAACATTTCCTATTTCTTACACCAAAAAACATGTGATTTGGACTCAAAATTTATCAACCAATAAGAGTTTCATCCCAAGATCCTTTGTCAGACACAAGAACACCCAAAATTTATCTAATTAAAATATATCAAGAACAAAGCAAGAAAGACCACGTATTTTATTGTCGTCATCACGACCTTTTTCTTTTTCATGCATTTCAATTGAAGGAACCTACTGTTGGGTCTCCATAGTCACCATCGACAACACCACCCATGATGACATCCTTGTGAATAGGTCCCCACAAGGTGTTATCCTTAACTTGAAGTGCTTTGTTTCCCAAGAAGAGAGAATATCTAATCCTTGCCAATGTTGAGTCCTTATCCATGTCCTTTGGTTTAATAGGTGGTCGAGGGTGTTTTACATCCTTGACTCTCTCCACTAACCATTGTATGTTAGTGAGCATAGAAAAACTATCCAAGATGGATAGATTGTCACTAACATCATGCAAAGCGATAGTCTCATCGACATTATCATCACAATTGAAATGCAAGTTAAGATTTGTTTCATCACTATCATATTCATAAAAAAAATTCATTAACTGGGCTATCTTTATGACTATCATCAAGAGTCATGTCAAGGTAATCATCATTATCTAACATGCAAGAGGTCACATATTGAGCAAGTTCTTCACACAAAGTTATTCCTTTACACACACAAGAAAGGATTGGGTGAATCATGCTTATATTTGTAAATATCAAAACCAACCCTATCCATGTCATATTCCAAGGCTAGTGTTCCCGAATGAACATAAATCTTAGTCCTTGATGTTTTAAGAAAAGGCCACCCCAATAAAATTGAGGTATACCACCATCGTGCACAACATCACCGACATAGATATCTGCTGGAAACACCAAATTACCAACTCGAACCATAACATCCTTTACTAGTCCCCAAGGACTAGATTGGGAGTGATCGGCGAGTTGAACAGTTCACCTTTTTCTAGGTTATCATAAATGTAAGACTGGATGACATAATGCAAGACGGGATGGCATTAATATATGCTCTTAAGTATATCATAGCATTCTTCACCAATATACCACCTAGAGAGAGGAATTGAAAACATGCAGAGGTCATCACATTTTGTAGGCAACTTCATATTATTACGAGTAACAAATCCCCCAATTTTCAATTTTCCTCACTTCCTAAATGGGTTGTTCCTATTCTTAGTGCATGCAACTGTAAGATCGGGACAGTAACCTCAACCTTCTTAAACATCTTTCAAATGTGCTCATCATTGGTTGCTAGTTTTTGGCCTTTCCCTAAGTGCACTAGGGAAATGTGGGAGAAGGTTCACCCTTGCCTCGGGTGTGGGAAGTTCTTTGACGGGTTCCTTCTCCACAACCAATTCATACTTCTCCAAGTTGGTTTTGTTTCTCTCCACGATCAAGTATCCTCTTGCAAGATCTCATTCCCAGCCTCGCGTACTTCCTTCTCGCTTCTTAGCTTTAAAGCGCTCACATTCTTTAGATTGATTTTTCAGTTGGGAGGGAAGCTTGCTAGACTCTTTGGCTTTAAGTCGGGCCACCAATGTGGTATGTTTTTAGACTTGAATATCAAGATTTTTAATACTTGAAAATGTACTTGTCTCGAGATCTTCAATATCACGCATTATGCGCTTTACAAAGACATATTGCTTCTTAGCCAATTGAGAGATTACTTCAAAGATTTATTCTTGATCAGAATTGCGGAGTGAAGCATTGTTATTGGAAGACCATTATCCCCTTGGATAAGGTTGAGGTGGTGCTTATTCGTCTCTGTTGTACCCTTGATCTTGATATCCTCATGCCAAGGGAAGTTGGGGTTATCACGATACCTTAGGTTAAAGGTGTTTGCGTAAGGATCTTGCCTTTCGCCTCCTTGGTTCACTTGGAATCCTTGTTTTTGTTGTTGTTGACCCCTACCAAATTGTTTCATGTTTCCTTCGTTGAAATATAATGCCTTTACCTCCTCTAAGTTTTCCACCACTTGCGGGAACACACCAGCATGGTGATCGAGGTTGCATATTCCACATAATTTAACCTGATAAACCCTCTCCTTGATAGATTCTTTCATCATGAAGGAAAGAGCTTAGACTTAGTCCTCTAACTCTGGGGATTAAGATGGTTCATCCAAGGTTTTAATCCTTGAACTTGTGACAAACATTCTTGTGCCATTTTCCATCTCCTTAAAGAGTGCCATAACATCTTTTGGACTCTTGTTAGTAATCGAACCATTCCATGCAGCATTGAACGGGTGGTACTAAAAAACTTGCCAACAGTATCTTGAATCTTTCCCAATACTTGTAGAGAGATTCATTTGGCATCTGGGAGATATTGGATAGTTATTTCTTAAGGCCAGCAGACTTGAAAGCTGGGAAGTACTTCTCGAGAAATCTGCGCTTCATGTCTATCCACGAGTTAATGCATCTGGGTGAGAGGTAACCAATCTTTAGTTGCATCTCGAAGGGAAAATGGAAATGACCTCAAATTATAGTCTTCCTCTGAAACACCCGGTGGTTTCATATTTGTTCACACGAGGTGGAACTCGGACAAGTGCTTGTTTGGATCCTCCTCGGCTATCCCATGGAAAGTTGATTAGCGTTGAATCATACCACTTTTAAGCTCGCATATGACACTGGGTGGCAATGGGAGAAAGGTGAGGCACAAGGGTTAATTCTCCAAATTTGGAGCCATTAACTCCCTCAAAGTTCGATTGTTCTCCACAATTTCTTCGCTCTCTATAACTTCCGAAACTGGTTCTTGTATAACTTCTAGTCTAGATCTCCTTATCCTGCATCGCCTATCACCTGTGTATTCCATTGGAAAATGTAAAACTCCCAAATTATTGGTATGGGTATGTACCATAAACCGGGAATAAAATGGTAGCCAACTGAAAACAACACTAGCAAAAAGGGTTAGAAGTAACCAGATACTAGAAAGAAAGCTCAACATAAAAAAACAACTAAAATAAAACTAAAACAACACTAATTACTCTACTAACATGCTATGCAAGTTAAATATTAGACCTTTAAAATAACATCCCTAACAATGGCGCCAAAATTTGACCCGCTCCTTCCGGCGTCGCTAATAAATCACAACCTTTTTTTCTCAAGCGAATCTACTAGGCCGAGAGGAATCATTGGGTCAAAGATACGATTTGTAATTTTGCTCCCGTTCCTACTACTATGATACCAAGTATGGTAGTTAGTGGAAAGTACCAGAGTCGTCCACAGAGATGTTAGGAGTCTAATAATAAACTATACAAAGCAACAATCAGGTCGTCAATCTGTTCATGTGATAGGAAGAATCAATGTTGCTAAAACAAACAATGGGAAGTTTTCTAACAACTACTATAATGCAATTGATCATGAGAATAAACTATATAAACTAGTACTAGGGGAATATTTGCGTAACATGATTAATGTTATTTCGTTCATTAATTTTATCACATACAAGAACTATGAACCTCTAGCACTGCGACATGTGGTGTGGTCGATGGTCAACACTTCCCCCATACCTGTCAGGTAGCATGAACATGTAATCTTCCATTGGCACTGCCTCCATAATTAGGGGAGTGCAACTACGACCTTCTTGCCGTGAAAATCTAAGTCTCCCCCATAGGATTACGTCCCGGGCACTACACCAAAAATTCTTCTCCCTAGGCCTAAAAAGGAAAAGGGGGTGAAACACCTTATTGATGACTCTAGGATCACAAAGGTAACCCTAGTTTGCTACTCTAGCTATCTCTACCCATTACCCTTTGAACCAACTCGCCACCTTACTAGTGCATGGTTGGTTATAATGTTAATAATGGTGCCTACATGCACACACCCACGTAGATCTGGATCCATTGTTACCCCAAACGCATCTAGGTTTCCCTCTCTGGGAGGTATCAATATTTTCACCAATATGAATGTAGAATACGGTGTTTGCTAATGGAGTCTATCATTCATGAAATTCATAAGAAAATCAAGAACAAGCCAACATAAAATTAAAAAAAATAGAAATAGGTAGATATAAGACATCTCACAAAAAAGTATTGATACACTAAAATCCCCAAGTATTGCATTGGGTTCAACACTTTTGGGTAAAATAAAAGGAGAAGAAAAATGTGCATTTATGCCCCTCAATTTCTTGTTTTGTGTACATATACCCTCTAGATGTTTGAAAGTGTATTTATACCCCTGGTGACATTTTGAAAGTGCATTTGTACCCCTAGTGACGTCTGGAAAATTGGTCAACTTTGGTCATTATCGAACTCAAAGGAAATGATTTTTTTGCCCCTTAAAAAACCAAAAATTAGAAACCAATTTTGGATTTTCTCCCCATATCTTGAATCCTTTTGAGTAATCCAACTCAGACGAGGGAAATCCGCTAGAATTAGGGTTCGAAACAGAAACTAAATCTCACATGGCCCAGTCGCGGATGAAGAGCTTCGACTCCTAGTCTAGATCACACTATTTTT
>JAUOBV010137154.1:0-12632 GCA_032360425.1 Rubia occidens | reverse complement strand
CAACTAGGTAGGGTTATATCTGCACTAAAAATTATCTGAGGGTTATATTGACACTTATGTCAAGTAGGTAGGGTTATGTTGGTATATATTCCTAAATTAAATTGTCCGAATGAGACAAAACATTGGTCGAAATGAAGTTATCAGATTCCAACAAAATCATAAAGTATATAATCATACTATTGGTTATATATTTATTTAAATAGGTAGTCATGGTTAATTGACATATAGTAGTGTGTAATTAAATTAGTAACAAATGGAGTATTATTAGAATTTCCGTAAAGATTTTTAAAAAAATGATGCTAATCAATAACGAAAATGTCCAGAATGGTACTTGAAATTCTCAGTTTGGTAGCTTATTTTAAAAATTGTTCTTAAGAGGTATCCATTTTTTCCCATTAATGTCCCGAAAATGTATTTTTTTTAGTTAAAAGTGAGTATCATTATAGCACAGTTTTAATCCAAATTGGTACCTAGCTTTTGTTGATTTGAGATATAAATGAAAAAATGGGTACCTTTAAAGAACAATTTTAAAGTTTGAGTACCAAACTATGAATTTCGATCATTTTAAAGAATCTCTCCTAATCAATAGTACTCTTTCTGTTCCAACTCTATTTGCACTTTTGCTTTTTCGACACTATTTTCTATCAAAGTTTGATTGCATATATGAATAGATATAAAAACAACAATATTATCGTATGTGATAGTGTTCAATTCGTAGTAACAAATAGTTTCTAAGTATTTTGTCATTATTATACGTAAGTAAATATATTAACGGTCAAGCATATTTCTTGAACAACGTAATAATAATTGTGAAAATAGAGATGGGATAGAGGGAGTATATGAGTACACTTATAGTCAGTCTAGAAATTGATCTGGCCTGTGTTAGGAAGGTGCACAGGCTGCCCAGAAGCTTTTGCATTATCCAGCTGAGGCCCAGAAGCTTTCATGGATTCTTCAGTTGGGAATTGGAGTCCGTACTTCATTGTTCGGATTCCAGAACATGGTTACTTCGAGCCAACTCTTTACCTAAGTCCTTGATCGGAATAAGAAAAATTAATGTGAACTCTAAATTCACTTAAAATTCTGAATTTATCTAACACTATATCGAACTAATTCAAATGCCTATGTTAATTCTAAATTTGATGAAAGCTAAACTGAAATTACAGTCACTGAACCATTTCTTTTAGTAGAAAAACTTAATCATTATTATGTATTGGATAAATTAATTACTCCATGTATCCCTCGCAAACTTGCAAGATTTCGTTTTCCAATCAAAGTTGTCAAACTTTGACAATATGTTTAAATATTCTCTTTGGTTCAACTAATATTGGCACTTTTTTCAGTCAACTTTTTAAAATCACATTTGACCGTAAATTTTATATTGTATATAAGTAGTAATATAATCATGCGAGATATCATTGGATTTTTCATAATACATACTTTCTAAATATCAAAATTGTACATACAGTTAGCATATGTATAAAAAATTAGTGGTTAATCATGCTCTAGGAAAATTGGCTAAAAGAAGTGTGTAATAATTAGTTAAACAGAGAGTAGATATATAAGCAATGATATTATCATATAAGATATTGTTAGATTTATTGTAATATGTTGTTTTACTATATCAATTTTTTTCATATGCTATTATCGTCACATGATGTTTATTTAATTAAGATTGGTTGTTATTTTCGTTGAGTCCAAGAAATAATTTCCATTTTTAAAATTTTAAATGAAAATTTCATTAAAAATCTTCTAATGTCACCGAAAATAAAAGAGTGGTGTATATACTGAATCAAAGAGGTCGTGCACCGTGCACCTAGAATGATCCTCTAAAAAAGCAACATGTTCGGTGCTACGACAAGCAGCGAAAAGATCAAGGTTTTGCAAGCGAGAATGATCTCTTCAAGGCCACGATGACTAAGATGGAGGAGGCACTTGTCAAGTTGGATGAAAATTATGCAGTCCTAGAGAAGCAGGTCATGGATTTACCTAGTTCCTCCACAAAAGAGGTAACGGTGAAATTGGATGCACTTCGCCACGACGTTGAGACTCTTAAACTCCACATAAGGGAAAAGTGTTAAGGAGGAAAATAGCGAAGATGATAGCGATGAAGAAGATCCTCTTTGGACCAGTTTGGTAGCGGAAGTGAAACTTCTGAAGCAAGCCATTATTAATAGTTCTGTCACTGGCCCTGCTCCGAAAAGGGTCGACATATTCAAAGTACATGAGCTAGAGTGTTTTAATGGAAACAGAAGTTCCAAACACGTGGAGAACTTCTTGTGGGATATTGAGAATTATTTCAAGGCCGCGAAGATATCAGCGGGCTAACATTTGAATGTGGCAAGCATGTACCTGGCTAAGGACGTGAAACTCTGGTGACGAACACGGAGTATGGATTGCGCAACAACCCCAATATCCACGTGGGACGGTTTAAAGGAAGCACCAAATGCCCAGTTCATGGCTACCAATGCCGCGTGGGTTGTTCGTGATGCACTGAACAAACTAAAGCAAACGGGTTCAGTGCGAGACTATGTAATGGCTTTCACTTCCCACATGTTGGATGTGACAGACATGTCGAAGTCAGATAAGTTGTTTGCCTTTGTTAACGGTTTACAAAATTGGGCAAAGTCTGAATTGTGTAGGAATGGGGTGCAAAACTTAGCCCAGGCTGTTGCGGCGGCCGAAAAACTAGTGGACTTCAAGGCCACGTCCACTAGTTTTGGAGACAAAAGAGGGAAAACAGGAAAAAGAAGAACTGGAAGTCCAAGAAGTTGGACCCGAAGAAGGAGAGCCAAGGGAAAGATGGCTCCAAGGAGGAACGGAAGAAGACGGGCGGCTGTTATAAGTGTGGCGATCCACACTTCGCTTGCGACTACCCTTAGAAAGAGGGAAGAGTAAATGCTACCACGGTTTCTGAACCGGGCGAGACCAAAAAGGTCCCTATGAGGATGAACCCCGTACAACTCCTGAACACAATAAGCATGGTTGGTCTCTCTGTCCCAAGATTTGAAGTTAAATGTTGTTCCTCATGATTGTGAGATCAATACTGTAAACGCACAACCCGGGAAGGTTCTAGGTCGGGTTGATGCGGAGTTCTGTTTAGGCACATGGCCGGGTGTAATAGGCATCACCGTGCTAAGGTGCCTTGATGATTTTGAAATAATTTTAGGCAAGGATTTCATGTGCATCCATAAGGCCTATCCAATCCCTCATGGACGAAAGAGCCCCAGCCCTCATTCCCTGCTCCTCGAGGGAGCAGATTCAGGCAAAAAAGAAGCGGAAGGCTGATGGTGTGTTGTCGGCAATTCAACTAAAGGAATACTTGGAGAGAGGAGAGCAAACATTCCTCTCAGTGCTGGTTGAAATCAAGCCAGGCATATTCCAGGATGTCCCACCGGCAGTGGCAAATTTACTTGATGATTTTGCAGATGTGATGACGGTTGAATTTCCAAAAAGGTTGCCACCCTGACGGGCAACTGATCATAATATTGAACTAGTTCCAGGGGCCAGACCACTGGTGCAGACCCCTACCGCATTTCTCCGACAGAACTAGTGGAGCTTCGAAAACAATTGGATGAATTACTGGAAGGTGGATTGCTACAACCTTCCAAGGCTCCCTACGGTGCACATGTCTGGTTTTAGAAAAAGACAGGTGGGTCGCTCAATTTTTGTGTAGATTATCGGGCTTTATATGAGCTGAGATGGTAAAGAATAAATATCTTGTCCTGAATACCTACGATTTGTTTGAACGATGTACTGTATGAATATCTAGACAAATTTGTTGTTGTGTACTTGGATGATATCGTTAGTTATTCTGAATCACTAGAAGAACACCTTATTCACTTGAAATGTGTTTGACAAACTAAGAGAACGAATTATATGTCAAGAAGAAGAAGTGTGAGTTCTGCACTCAAGAGATCACTTTCCTTGGACATGTCTTAAGTGGGGGAAATCAGGATGGATGAAAAGAAGGTGGCGGCTGTGATGGAATGGACATCCCCAAACAAAGTCCCAGAATTAAGGTCGTTTTTTGGCTTAGCAAATTACTATCGTCAGTTTATAAAAGGGCTACTCAAAATTGGTCAATTCTTTGATGGATTTGTTAAAAATTGATGCTCCTTGGATTTGGAGTGATGTGTGCAACGCAACGTTTGATGCTTTGAAGGTTGCGGTCACGACTGAACCAGTGTTACAATTACCAAATTTGAGTAAGTCGTTTGAAGTGCACAAAGATGCGTCTGATCGTACAATTGGCGGAGTATTGGTGCAGGAAGGGCACCCAGTTTCTTATGAAATCGAAAAGTTGAAAGAGCATGAGTCAAGATATAGTACTCATGAGAAAGAGATGATGGCAGTGGTGCATTGCCTAGATATTTGTAAGCACTACTTGCTGGGAACAACATTCGTTGTAGTGATGGGCAATGTGGCAAATACTTGCTTCATGACGCAAAAGAAGTTGATCCCAAAGCATGTAAGATGGCAAGAGTTCTTAGCCGAGTTTGACTTTGATTGGATCCTCAAACCAGGGAAAGAGAATCAGGTTGCGAATGCCTTAAGTCATAAGCATGTGGGGGAATATGTTGCTTTTATTACAACGGTTGTGACGGATTTTATGGATAAGATCCGGGAGGAATCTAAACAAGACCCACTTTACTTGAAGTTGAAAACTCAAGTTGAAGAAGGCACAGTTCAACGTTATTGGCTAGAAAACGATGTGTAGTTTGCCAAAGGTAACCGAACTTATGTACCAAGTTCAAGGAACTTACGAAGGAATCTCTTGAAAGAGTCCCACGATTCAAAATGGGTTGGTCACCCAGGCACGGAGAGAATGTTGACCTTATTTTCAAGAAATTTCAGTTGGCCAAAGATGGAACATGACATTGGAGCCTATGTTCGGATGTGTCTTGTTTGTCAATTGGACAAACACGAAAGGAAGAAGGAGGCAGGCTTATTACAGCCCTTGCCAATTCTTGATTATCCATGGAAATCGGTCTCGATGAACTTTATCACAGGTATGCCTAAAGTTGATGGGTTGGGTTCTATTCTTGTGGTAGTTGATCAATTTTCCAAGTATGCTGTGTTTATTGGGGCACCAACAATGTGTCCAGCGGATAAAATGGTTGAATTGTTTCTAAAGTATGTTGTGAATACTTTGGATTGCCCAAGGAAATTATAAGTGATAGGGATTCACGGTTTACGAGCAGATTCTGGACCCAATTATTCAACTCAATGGTTTCAGAATTGAAATTATCAATGGCGAATCCTCCACAAATGGATGGTCAGACGGAGAGGATGAATGCTTTGATGGAAGAATATTTGAGACACTATGTGAAGGCCAGTCAGAAAAATTGGCCCGAGTTAATTGATGTGGCTCAGTTCTGTTACAACTTACATCGGTCATCAACCACGGGGTTGAGTCTGTTTGAGTTGGCTACTGGACAACAACCTTTGTCTCCAAACGATATTGCAGTCTAGAAAACGGGAGGAAAATGTCCAGTAGCTTACCGGTTTGCTCGGTCTAAGCAAGAGCTGATTGATGAGGCTCAAGATAGTTTGTTGCTTGCTCAGAAACGAATGAAGAAGTATGCTGACAATAATAGACGAGATTTGGAGTTCCAGGTTGGGGACCTGGTCATGTGAAATTAATTTCACAAATTCGGAAGCACATACTCCCTCCGTCCCACTAGTAATGACACACTTTCTATTTTAGTCCATCCCACTAGTAATGACATGTTTCGTCTCTTTCCAAATTTAGCAAAATTTGAAGGCCTAAGATTGCCCAATTTTTTTGTCTAAATTCATCAATTAATCCTACCCCTCCAAATATGTGGGCCACCACACCTCCTAAAAATTTGGTCCAAAAGCACTTAGGTCATTTCTTGTGGGACGGAGGGAGTAAGTAGCAAGACGGTGCACAAGGGATTAGTGCCCAAGTTCGATGGCCCCTTTGAAGTCCTTAAGCAGGTTGGAAACATTGCCTACATGTTGAAACTTCCAGATCGTTTGAAGGTACATCCTACGTTCCATGTTAGTTACCTCAAAAAGTTTTATGCTGATGAAGAGGACCCTGAAAGAGTTCAAGTAAAGAGGGCCCCTCCGGTTGTGAGGACTCAGTATCAAAAAGAGGTGGAAGCTATCTTGAACCATGAAACGTTAGGTGCAAGCAAGAAGAATCGGAGAACGAAGTTCTTAGTTCATTGGAAGGGTGAAGATCCAGTGGATGCCGAATAGATTCTTGAGAAGGACTTATGGCAATTCGAGGATGAAA
The DNA here is from genome assembly GCA_032360425.1 of Rubia occidens. Classification (NCBI taxonomy): domain Eukaryota; kingdom Viridiplantae; phylum Streptophyta; class Magnoliopsida; order Gentianales; family Rubiaceae; genus Rubia; species Rubia occidens. The sequence continues at coordinate 6,364 of JAUOBV010137154.1, read as the reverse complement.
TTGCCGAGTACTTGAGTCGGCAGTAAAAGTTGCCGAGGACGGCAACCACTTAGGTGGGGGTGGTCTGTTACACCCATAATTTTCCACGGCTTACCGAACTAATTTTCTTGAGCTATAGTTCGGGTAAGGGTGTAAAGATGCCTACTTTGTGGGAGCTGGTCTGTTGAACCTTGGTCTGGGACCAAGTGTTTTTAGGCAAGGCTTGATGGTGGCTTTGGCCTATCGGTTGGGAGAAGAAAGGCAAAGGACGGGAAGGCTTGAAATGGTGCGAGTTACCTACAGTTAAGGTGATGGATAACCTAAGGAAGGCGGGTTGATCCAAGATGGCTAAGCGGCTAGGTTCAGGTTCCAAGTCCCAAGTGATGCAACGGTTCGCAGATGGACGACGGTTACTCGGGTTGGTTGAGATCCTAACGGCCAAGAGATGCATTGTTCGGTTGAAGCCTTGAAGGAAGCTGACGCTTGGAAGATAGCTAGCAGGCCCTAGAAATAAGGGATAACTCCTGGTTAGTTGTAACCGCCGGGTAGTTATTAGGAACTACCTGAAGAGTTGCTTCCCTTTGGACGGTTAAGGGTGTTAACCGTCAAGTGTGTAATTGCCTATAAATACTCCCGGTTAGAGCAAAGACCATCCAGGTTCTGGTGGTGTGTTTTGCCAACCGAAGAACGTTTCCTTTGATCAATAAAGATAAAGGTTGGAGCTGGGCTCCGTAAACTTGTGTGTTCTTTGAGTGCTTACAACGTGTAAACCTCTTTCCATCACGGATCGTTGGTTAAATCAGAATGAACGTTTAGATCGTGAACAAAGGTCTAACAAGTTGGTATCAGAGCCTTGGTTTCGGTGATACGACCAAGCGATGGAGGACAAGCAGGTCGAGAAAGATGGAGGACGAAAGTCTACGACCAGCAATGAGAAAATCAAGGCCTTACAGGCCGAGAATGATCACCTGAAGGCCACAATGGCCAAGATGGAGAATGCTCTTCTCAAGGTGGATGCAAACTATGCCATCCTTGAAAAGCAAGTGTCAGATCTACCCAGTTCGTCCTCGAAAGAGATGGCGGCTGAAGTGGAGGCACTTCGCCGTGATGTGGAGTCCCTGAAAATTCACATCAAGGGTAAAAGTGCCAAGGAGGAAGACGATGAAGAGGAATCTGATGAGGAAGATCCTCTTTGGACAAGTTTAGCGGCGGAGGTGAAGTTGCTAAAGCAAGTCATTGTAAATGGCCCTGGCCATGGTTCCGGCCATGAAAGGGTGGACGTCTTCAAAGTCCCTGAACTGAAGTGTTTCAACGGGAACCGGAGTTCCAAGGAAGTGGAAAACTTCTTGTGGGACATTGAAAATTATTTCAGGACCGCGAAGATATCCGCGGGTCAACAACTGAATGTCGCAAGTATGTATCTAGCGGGAGATGCCAAACTCTGGTGGAGGACTAGGTGTATGGATGGTGCTGCAACACCAATCTCTACGTGGGAAGATTTGAAGGGGGCATTGAAGGCCCAATTCATGCCAACCAATTCAGCATGGGTTGCCCGGGAAGCACTGAATAAACTCAAGCAGACAGGTTCGGTGCGGGATTACGTGATGGCTTTTACTTCGCACATGTTGGACGTTACTGACATGTCGGAGGCGGACAAGTTATTTACATTTGTGAATGGTCTCCAAAATTGGGCCAAGTCGGAATTGCACAGGCAAGGAGTGCAAAATCTGGCCCAGGCTGTGTCGGCAGCCGAGAAATTGGTGGACATCAAGGCGACATCCACCAGTTCTGGTGATAAACGAGGGAAGGACGGCAAGAAGAAGGACTGGAAGCCAAAGAAGTCTGACCCTAAAAAGGATAGTCACGGGAAGGATGGCTCTAAGGAAGAACGGAAGAAGACAGGTGGTTACTATAAGTGTGGTGGACCACACTTTGCTCGGGATTGCCCACAGAAGGAAGGAAGGGTGAACGCGACCACAGTGTCCGAACCAAGTGAAGGCAAGGAGGTCCCAATGAGGATGAATCCAATGGAGCTCCTCAACACCATAGGTATGGTCGGTCCCTCTGTTCCATTAAATGCTTTGATGTTTGTTCTTGGTACAATTAATGGAATGCCTGTAAGTGCTATGCTCGATTCTGGAGCAACGCACAGTTTCATTTCGGGTCAGTTGGCCCAAGATTTGAAGTTAACTGTTGTACCTCACAATTGTGAGATAAGAACTGTAAATTCCCAGCCCGAAAAAGTGTTAGGACGGGTGGATGCGGAATTTTGTTTAGGTCCATGGTTGGGTAGAATAGGCATCACTGTGTTAAGATGCCTCGATGATTTTGAAATTATCCTAGGGAAAGATTTCATGTGTATTAACAAGGCTTATCCAATCCCTCACTTGAGCGGATTCATGATCATGGATGAGAAAGCCCCAGCCCTGATTCCATGCTACTCAAGGGAGCAACTTCAGGCAAGGAAGAAGCGGAAGGCTGAAGGGGTGTTAACGGCAATTCAAGTGAAGGAAGGATGGGAGAAAGGTGAGGAAACATTCCTCTCAGTTCTGGTTGAAGTCAAGCCGGATGTATTCCAAGATGTCCCTCCGGCCGTAGCAAGTTTACTTGATGACTTTGCTGATGTTATGCTGGCCAAATTGCCAAAAAGGTTGCCACCAAGAAGGGCAACGGATCATAGGATCGAACTAGTTCCAGGGGCTAGACCACCGGCTCAGGCCCCCTACCGAATGTCTCCGGCAGAACTAGGGGAACTTCGAAAGCAACTTGATGAATTGCTTGAAGGTGGACTGTTGCAACCTTCGAAGGCTCCGTATGGTGCTCCGGCCTTGTTTCAGAAGAAGGCTGACGGTTCACTTCGCTTTTGTGTTGACTATCGTGCTTTAAATAAGTTGACGGTGAAGAACAAGTATCCTGTCCCAAACACTTATGATTTGTTTGATAGACTTGTAAAAGGTCGCTTTTATACGAAGATAGACCTTAGATCAGGTTATTGGCAAGTTAGGATAGCGGAAGGGGATGAGGAGAAAACCACGGTTGTTACCCGTTATGGTTCTTACGAGTTTCTGGTGATGCCTTTTGGGCTTAAAAATGCACCAGCAACTTTCTGCAATCTAATGAATGATGTTCTTTACGACTATCTCGATGAGTTTGTTGTTGTGTACTTGGATGACATTGTGATTTATTCCGAGTCGCTGGAAGAACACCTTAGTCACTTAAAGAAGGTGTTTGACAAACTAAGAGAACACAAATTATATGTCAAGAAGGAGAAGTGTGAGTTCTGTACTCAAGAAATCACTTTCCTTGGACATGTCCTGAGTAATGGTAAAACCAGGATGGACGAAAAGAAGGTGGCGGCTGTGATGGAATGGCCGGCCCCAAAGAAAGTCCCAGAATTACGATCATTTTTGGGCTTAGCAAATTATTACCATCGGTTCATAAAGGGCTACTCAAAATTGGTTAGTCCCTTGACGGATTTGTTAAAGAAGGATGCTCCTTGGGTTTGGAGTGATGCATGCAAGGAAGCATTTGATGCTTTGAAGGATGCAGTTTCAACTGAACCGGTGTTGCGATTACCGGATTTTAGTAAGCCGTTCGAAGTGCACACAGATGCGTCTGATCGTGCCATTGGCGGAGTATTGGTGCAGGAAGGGCACTCGGTTGCTTATGAAAGCAGAAAATTGACGGATCATGAGTCAAGGTACAGTACTCATGAAAAGGAGATGACGGCAGTGGTGCATTGCTTGGAGATTTGGAAGCACTACTTGCTGGGAACTAAATTTATTGTCATGAAGATAATGTGGCAAATACCTTCTTAAAAACGCAAAAGAAGTTGACCCCAAAGCAAGCAAGATGGCAGGAGTTCTTGGCTGAGTTTGATTTCGATTGGATCCACAAACCAGGGAAGGAGAATCAGGTTGCGGATGCCTTGAGTCGAAAGCATGTGGGGGAGTATGTTGCTGCTATCACGACGGTTGTGACGGATTTTATAGAAAGGATTTGTGAAGAATCTAAACATGACCCAGTCTACTTGAAGTTGAAAAAGGAATGGTGCGACGCTATTGGCTGGAAAATGATGTGTTATTTGCCAAAGGTCACTGGGCTTATGTACCAAGTTCTGGGAACTTGCGAAGGAAGTTGTTAAAGGAGTTCCACGATTCAAAATGGGTGGGTCACCCAGGTGTGGAACGAATGCTGGCCTTATTGTCAAGGAATTTCATTTGGCCAAAGATGGAGTGTGACATTAAAGCTTATGTTCGGACGTGTCTTGTCTGTCAATTGGACAAACACTAGAGGAAAAACAGGCAGGATTGTTGTAACCCTTGCCTATTCTTGAGTACCCATGGAAGTCGGTCTCAATGGACTTCATCACAGGTATGCCTAAAGTTGATGGGTTAGGTTCGATACTTGTAGTAGTTGATCGATTTTCCAAATATGCTGTGTTTATTGGGGCACCGGTAATGTGTCCAGCTGATAAAACGGTTGAATTATTTCTGAAGTATGCGGTGAAATACTTTGGATTGCCCAAAGAAATAATAAGTGACAGGCATTCACGGTTTACGGGCAGATTTTGGACCCAATTATTCAACTCAATGGGTTCAGAATTGAAGTTCTCAACAGTAAATCATCCCCAGAAAGATGGACAGACGGAAATGATGAATGCGTTGTTGGAGGAATATCTGAGACATTATGTGACGGCCAGTCAGAAAAATTGGCCTGAGTTACTTGATGTGGCTCTGTTTTGTTACAAATTGCATCGGTCATCAGTCACAGGGTTGAGTCCGTTTGAGTTGGCTACCGAATAGCAACCTTTGTCGCCAAACGAGATTGCAGTCCAGAAAATGGGAGGAAAATGTTCATCAGCTTACCGGTTTGCTCGGTCAAAGAAAAAGTTAATTGATGAGGCTCAGGATAGTTTGTTTCTTTCTTAGAAACGGGTGAAGAAATATGCTAACAAGAACAAACGGGATGTGGAGTTCTAGGTCGGGGATATGGTCATGTTGAAATTAACTTCACAAATTCAGAAGCACATAAGTAGCAAGACGGTACATAAGGGATTAGTACCCAAGTTTGATGGCCCCTTTGAAGTCCTTGAGCGGGTTGGAAATGTTGCCTACAAGTTGAAGCTTCCAGATCGTTTGAAGGTACATCCTACTTTTCATGTTAGCTACCTCAAAAACTTTTATGCTGATGAAGAGGACCCTGAAAGAGTTCAAGTGAAGAGGGATCATGCGGTTGTGAGGACTGAGTATCAAAAAGAGGTGGAAGCGATATTGAACCATGAAACATTATGTGCAAGCAAGAAGAGTCGGAGAACCAAGTTCTTAGTTCATTGGAAGAGGGAAGATCCAGTGGATGCCAAATGGATTCTTGAGAAGGCCATATGGAAATTTGAGGATGAAATTTCCGAGTACTTGAGTCGGCAGTGAAAGTTGCCGAGGACGGAAACCACTTAGGTGGGGGTGGTCTGTTACACCCTTATTTTTCCACGGTTTACCGAACTAATTTTCTTGAGCTATAGTTTGGTCAAGGGTGTAAAGATGCCTACTTTGTGGGAGCTGGTTAGTTGAACCTTGGTCCGGGACCAAGTGTTTATAGGAAAACTTAGATGGTGGCATTGGCCTATCGGTTGGGAGAAGAAAGGCAAAGGACAGAGAAGGCTTGAAACAGTGCGAATTACCTACGGTTAAGGTGAGGGATAACCTGAGGAAGGCGGGTTGATCCAAGAGGGCTAGCTGGCATGGTTTCGGGTTCCATGTCCCAAGAGACACGACGGTTTAGGAATAGAACCACGGTTACTTGGATGGGCTGAAAACCAGACGGCCAAAAGATGCATTGTTTCAGGTGAAGCCTTGAAGGAAACTGAGGCTTGGAATAACTCCCGGTTAGGTGTAACCGCTACCTGAACAGTTATTTCCCTTTGGACGGTTAAGGGTGTTAACCATCAAGTGTATGTTTTCCTATATATACTCCCAGTTAGAGCAAAGACCATCCAGGTTATGGTGGTGTGTTTTTCCAACCGAAGAACGTTTCCTTCGATCAATAAAGATAAAGGTTGAAGCCGGGCTCCGTAATCGTGTTTGTTCTTTGAGTGCTTACCACGTGTAAAACCTCGTTCCCGCACGGATCGTTGGTTAAATCACAATAGGTGTCTATGCCGTGAGCAAAGGTCTAACACTTACCAAGATGCTTAAAGGGTCAGCCATCCTGACTTTAAAAGTCCTTTGATTTCCTTAGAAGATGCTTGTGAGAGGTATTTCCTCTTAACTATGTTGATAAATTTTGCTAGTGTTTCTATTGAAAGGGGTTAAATTTTCATGACTTTTTTAATAAAACCTTACACTTCTACTTTTCCACACATAGATATTTATTAGCCTTATTAAAC
>JAUOBV010136841.1:0-12634 GCA_032360425.1 Rubia occidens | reverse complement strand
CCACGCACACCTCTACGATCACTAGGCAGTCTCTCGTCCATCTAATTCTTATCATTCTCTCCGCAAATTGGTCACGCCTCCTATTGCAAAACTTCTCGATATCTGGGACCAATCTCCAGTCCATGGGTTGCCACAATGAAGGATTCCCAACAGGCATGAAATCGGGACTGTATTTTGATACGAAGGTGGCCGTGTGATATGCCTTGTCACAAAGGTTTATGGGATCATCACGCCTTTTCCTACAAACAACCAAGGTATGGGAACAAGGCAGCCTAAAAATTGCCACTCTTGACAAATACACTGTTTCTTCGAGTATTTCACAGTGTAGTGTCGTTCACCCACGCTGCCATCGAAAGACCTTGTATGAACTCTATAGATCTGTAAATTATTATCTACACATTGACAACATGTCTCTGCCCCTAATTGTCCTTCCTCTTGAAATTCTTCCAAATTATGCTCGGCAAAACAGAACTAGTAGAAAACAAGAATATAGAACAGATTACTTCACGTCTGAACGCATATGTAGATAAACTTGTGTAATGTAAATGTACCTCCAGTTAGTCGTTTCCGTTAACCTTTGCGCAAACATTTTGACTGTTCGTTTGAAAGTTGTGTTAATACAAGTAGTAATCGGTAGTGTCTAGCGCGACTCAAATAATTGTTGTAGCTCTTCAACATGTTGGTTGTAAGAATACCCCCACCGACAGTTTTCATCGAATGCGAGACACCACTTATCTCTGTCATGTTCTTTCAACCATTCTCAGGCAGCGGGTTTGAGCTCCTCCAACTCCTCCTTGTACTTTCGCCACTTTCATTCTTGTCTATCACTGCCAAGCTATCATACTAGAGTATGCAGATGCGTATTTTTGAACTTCTCATTTGCCGCACTGAGAAAGTTAGACTGAAAATGCCTTAGACAGAATCAGTCGTACCCTGTTGGCTCCATACATCATTCTGTGTGTGCCATTGCATTCAAAATTCCCGAATGACGATCATATATAACACATATGAACCTGGAATTATCACTTACCACACGGTGTCGGAACTTGACCTTGAACCATTCCCAGCTCTCACGTGTCTCAACATCCACTATCCCATAGGCGATGGGCAATACGTAATCATTTTCATCGTGCACAACAGCAACTGGCATCATGTACGCACCTTTCAAAAAACTACCATCCACACTGATCCTATGCCTGCATTGGCGAAAGGCTCTGATAGCCTGACCAAATGCCCAAAACACAAAGTTGAACTTCCTAGACCGTGACCATGTATTTTATCAGGTACGTCTGCCCAATCAACAACTGTGGTAGGATTCGCTCTAACTAGCTCATCTATAAACGTGGGCAGTCTCTCGAAAGATTTCTCCCAGGTTCTGAAGGCCAAATCAATAGCCTTCTGTCGACCGTACCATATCTTCTTGTAGGAAATGGTAAAGTTTAACTCCTTCAGCACATGCTCTATAACACCGTTGACCGTGAAGGAGGGGTTTCTCTCAACCTGATATTGAATGGAGCGAGCGTCATCAATGATGTCACATTTGTGTTACCATCCGATCGGCCAACACCAATACACGAATAACTGCTTGCCCATTTGGTGATCTCCCACATCCCATGGCAGGACTTCATGCTGGCTCTGACAATCCACGAACAATTGTCACTTTCGTCCACAACTTCATTACATTTCGTGTACCACATAACGACTTGCTCTCCACAACCTGGTGTTTCCTATTCATCTTTGAACTCCACCTAGATATTGCCTCCACCAATTCCGGCATAGTCCAAAATCTCATACCCAAATCAACTTCCCCAGTTGCTTGAACATAATTAGGAAGTATTCTGCCACAATCAGTCGGGTCATACCCAACTTTATCAGGACCCCCATAATCCCTAAAGAATATCCTGGTATTAGGATTCTACACTTGATGGAATGCAATGGGAACATTGATCGAGTACACCAGCGAGCGATCATCATCCCCTGGATTCGAATCAGTTGATAAGGAATAATCATCTTTTTTTCTGCTTTGAATTCCCCACCCTCAGCATCCTCTCCATCCACATCAATATGACATGCACCAAGGTCACCACCGCTATCACCGGACCCATGCTCGCCAATTTCACCAATGTAATAATCGTCGAATACATTGAATTCTTCATGATAACAACCATGTGGACCAACACTTGTGGATGGCTGAGAGAAGCCTGCCTGGACATACGTTGTAGGTTAACTCGACTCACCAACAACATGAGATTCCCCAAAACCTTGGCAATAATCTAGTGTTGGAAAGGGAGGGCATGTTGATGAGGTATAGTTCTGAACATTGCTCAACAACGACATGAACGTGCCCGGGCCAAAATCACCCAGACGTTCAAAGTTGGTCTCAATCCTCTCCAGCCTAATGTAAAGATCCGCTACCGACAAGGACATTCCATCAACAGTATTGAAGAAGGTCCCCGTTGAATGGTCATCTTCCACTTCATAACATCGATAATATATATAAGAACCAATCATCTCAGGACAACAATAAAAGATTCTCACAAGAAACCCCTCACATTTAATGCCAATCCGTCTAACAATCAATTCAGCTAATTGAGAGTGACTAAACCTCCGCTTTACGGTCACATGTTTCTCAGCTATGGGAGGATCATAATACACACCCACGTTCACATCATATTTAATCACACCCCCTCTACACAAGTACAACAAATTCATCGTACAACTGCAACGTAGTAGTACACAACTAATAATTACCTTTGCAAAAGAAGAGTATCATTCAACATGGTAGATTATAATTCAATGATTCAGACTAAGCAACATCATAGAAAAACAAAATTTTGACATTCTCATCATCATAAAGGATACAAACTCATTCACAAGACATCGCTGCATTACATGAAAACATATTTCACTACAAGATCACAATTACTCATCTAATATGACTAAATCAAGGCTCCTCCAAATAAAACATACCTCCAACAAAGAAGATGTGTACCTCCAGAGAATAGAAAGAATTACACGATATCTCTCCACTTATTTTTCCCTACAACAGTACAAATACAAATATAAGTACTTTTGAAAATGATATCCATAGGCCATACACAATCACCGTAGATTCAACACAAATATTACATTCAACAACATCAGTTCATTGATTTCCATAACGACTTCCAAACCATCCACATCGTTTCGGACAACACAATACTTATGCTAGGATAATATCAAATACAACATATTTCAGATTTTATCCATTAAAAACAATTTAAGTTTTTGCACTCATTTTTTTATCACAAAAAAATTATTTCCACAGAACATGCTGACAAATTGCACTAAAAACATTGTCGTTCTTCCAAACAAAAAATTTAAAGTTCAATAAAAGTCACGGAACTTGTACAACGTATTTCAGAAATGTCTCTTCAAATATTTTCGTAGTTCATACAATATATTGCTAAAATGATTCAACATTTATCACTCCAACAATAAAAATTCAGATCCATTCCATTCAATAAATAAAATAGCTTTCACAATTTTCTCGACAAATATTATCCTTCTACAAACAATGTATTGCAAATCATAAAGAATACCGAAAACAAGAAAAACTAGTCTCCGGGGGTGGCGTGTACAATCACTCTTCCGCTGGAATGGGTAGCGCAATAAGCCCACACGCAGCTACCGGATCGGCGTGTGATGCTGATGAGCTGATCGAAAAATACCTTCTTGTAGAGAGAACCAGCTCGGGAACCTGAAGAAAGAATGCAGCGCAGCAATTCATTCACTCAAAGGTACCAAATAAAGCTTAAAAACTTCACGCCAAGAAATAATCATTCGCATAAACTTATCCCGATTATTAATTAACTGAATTAGTCGCTACTTGCTCTGCAAATTAGTAGCTACTTGTTCTGCTTCATAATCTCGCAATTAACTAAATCAGTCGCGCAACCAAATTTGAGCCCCTCACTGACGATGCGAGGCTGGGGCTGGCCGGATCGAGACAGGACGTCGGAATAGTGACGGAAAAGACAATGACGAGGGTAAGAAAAGAAGCAGAAAAAATGGGTTTCAGCGAAAGAAAAATGAAGCGGAAGACAACAGAATGAAAGCTATGAAGGAGTCCTAAAAATGGGTTTAAGTGAAGACGCATTTCGATAATGCGTCTTCTTCTTGCCTCGGGAAACACCGGTCTCAAACTTTTGACAGAGTCTGCATTTTGGAAATGCGACTCTTGCATGGTCAAAACTAAAAATTCCGGTCAATCAGGCAATGACCAAAAGCAGGAAAGGAAAAAAAACTCCTGACAGAGTCCGCATTTTGGAAATGCGACTCTTGCATGGTCAAAATTTAAAAATCCGGTCAATGAAGCAATTACCAAAAGTAGGAATGAAAAAAAAGAATATGGAAGAAACGCATTTTCGAAATGCGACCTATGCATGCAAAACAGAAAAATAAAAAATAAATGGTGTAAAAGTTCAGAGCGGTAGAGGAAGCATTTCAAAAATGTGTCCTCCCCATTAGCTTCCAACCAAAGGTACTGTAGCACAAATCTTGGGATTTTCTCGCAAAATAGGAGGTAACTGTAATAAGCTACAGAATACACTTTTATAATAGGTTAGATATGGACACATTAAAATATCACCTGCAAAATAGTTAGTAACTGCATACAGCTATATATACATGGTTTCCATTAGGAACGGCGCTTTTTTAGCAGGTTAGATATAGACACAGTAAAATGGCACCTGCAAAATAACTAGAAAGGAGAAAGCAGCAAGGTGCACCGTTACACCTTAATCTTGTTTTACATGTTTTAGGGCTTTCATTTCGGAGATACGACCCGCTTCATAACTTCTTTTACGGGTTGATGACGGTTGGGATGAATCTGGGTCATCTGTGAGGAGGTGTTCGTCGATGGCAGAGGTGGTTTCTCCATATTCAAGCATTGAGGTATCTGCTGAAGTTCCTTTCTGTGGAGGTGATGGTAAGGCTCGGTCCTCTGATGAGTGTGATGTTGGAGCTGGCTCATTTGTAGGAAGACATGCTATAACAGTGCATCGGATCATTGGTTTCCCCCGAACATTACTGGTGGATGTCCTGACATGGTAAAGCATATCTTGTTTCTTCAATTCCTCGTTAATGACTTGTGTATCAAAATTATGTCCCTGTTATTTCAAAGGCGGTCAAGCAAGTAGAATATGAAAAAATTTACCTTTTCGTTGTCGTTAATTATCTGCTAAGGTGACGCATGCAGCAACAGCTGACCTTGTTTTTCTTCGACATGAACATTCAAGTTCCCAGTCCCATCGAACAAGTCCTCTACGAATCGTAACCTGAGTCATCATAATTAATTTAAATTTTTCGGATACCATTGTAGAAAAAAACATGTGAAACTGAAGGTGTAAAATAAGATCAATCCTAACGGAGAAGAATATTATGGAAATAAATAGGAAGCATCAAAGCTCAAGGAACAACAAAAAAAACAAAATTTACTGAGGCCTTGGGCTTGAGAAATCAGAATTGCAGTACAGGCAGAGGAATTCATTCTTGTAAGCACCTCCACAAATTTTAGAACAACCATGGCATGCCAAGAAGTAAAAACATTGGTTTAATTTTGTAATTTCCATTTTTGCTTTCAGCTAGAAATATTTCACTTGGCAACATAAATGTGGCAATCTAAGCATGCATTCACTAATAAGGTGGAGAATGGGGGATGCGCAATAGCAATTACCATGTGAGGTACACTTGTTATTTGGCTAAACTTTCAAAGCTGGGATCAAGGGGGTGTACAACAGCCTGATGTTGAGCATCATAAAGCTTTTGAGAAATAACACTATCAATGTACGCTTTGTTGGAGTTCAGCCTGGAGAAATCTAGATGGAATTGGTATTATATATAGTATGTGAAGTACAGGAAACTGAATATAATGATTTCAGTATCGAAGTAGAAAGACTCCATGAAAAAATAATGATCTGAAAACTGTAACTGTATTTGAACATATTTACATTATTACCGCAGGTGTAGCTATTCAACTTCTTTTATTGGAGGGTAAAAAAGGATTACAGTATTGGAAGTAGTTCCAACCGATACACCTGTGAAAATAGAATACTATCATAGATGAATGAATAGTATAATAAAAATAGGTAAAATTTTAGGGGATTCTAATCTTAATACAAAGGCAAACAGATGGTATGTTGTTACCATAAAAATTATTGACAGTTAGCCTCATTCCTAGTATAACTAGCATTTTGTTGACATTTTCAGTCAAATGAGGGCCTTCATTATGTAAGAATTCCTCCCACAAGCTAAGAATTAGAGGCTTACACCTGTGTATGTAGGGGAATTCAATGGTTTCACATAATAGGTTGTGCTGGAGAAAGATTAGAACTGTAAACTTGCACTGAGGATAATAAACTTACTCTTCATTGAGGATAACAAACTCCTGGATGTTCCAGTTTGTTCTCATAATAAAGTGAGGAGGAAAGACATGGATCACACCACAGAGAACATCTGAGAAAGGAGTAATAATGATACTTTTTAGCAGGGTGCCAGATGTGAACAATAAGTAATGTAAAGAGATGGAGGTGGATAAATCTTACTGATATGGTTGCTGGTAGTATCTGTAAACTCAGGGAAATAGTGAAACAGAGTCAATATATATGTATATGGTGAAGAAGGAAAGACCCTTTTGTGTTTGGATATGGGCTTAATGTACAAACTCTTGTTGAGTATGATGTGGAACCTAGAATCTATAAGAGGTGGTTCTGTAGAGCTAGTCTATTTAACTTTGCCATTTTCGATAATATATGTATTATATAGTTTTATCACTTTGTCTAGCTACTCAACGTCTTGCTCATTAATGACACAGTGCATTTTAGCATTCTACAGAACTATATATAAAATATGATGAGAAATGGAATCAGTAAACCTATACAGGAAATAAAAAGGTGCACCTGATCATCAGTTAACACGAGGAGTTGTTGCGACCTTCCCCATTTGTTCACGTGAATTGGAGTTTTATCAGCGATAAATACTTTGACAAACTAGTCTACAACGTTCGCCTCCAAGCTCTTCAGTGTCATGCATTTGTCTTCTATGTGACTAATGTAAAGGCGGGGGATATTATAATTAATATTAGACATGACATATGCAATACGGCAAGCATAATAAATTCAGTAATAATGGAGGCAATATGAATAAGGAAAGGAAGCAACCGAATCTAAGTAAATGAGAAAAGTAGACCTATTTGGATGCATAGTAGGGCGATACATATTTGCAGCAGCTGTGCAAACCAACTGGATGCAAGGAGGCAAGAAACTGGGGCAACTGTTAAGTACAATTTAATGATATAATATATATATATATAATATGAATAGAAGAAGGGCCAGTAAACAGCATAAGGCATTCATGCTTTTAGTATAACAACAATGCTTGCAAAAGTTCAAAATCCCAACTTCGTCATTGCGACAAGGAGTTGAACTAACTGTACATTGCTTATGACAGAGACCTGCAAAATAGTTCACCTTTTAATTACTACAAGCATGTGGAGATAAACTGAAGGGGGTGAATCCCTTATGAGATACATTACACAATGAACACTTCACATCAGGATAGCGATACGTCACACAGAGGGAAAAACTTGTTACTCATTTCATTCCATAATAATGAAGCATAATCTATACCTATACACACAACAAGGATGTCTTACTAATGTCGACATGAAATACTCTTGGAATGAGTAAAGAAAAGTGTATAAGAACACATTCAGTCTGACAGCAAGCAAAGACATTAAATCAACACCTACAATGCATAAAACTAAAATGGTTTAGATTTAGAAATCGTGAGAATGACAGCAAACTACAACAATAAGAAGCAAAACCAAGCAAACGAATGGGTAGAAAAATCCCTTAATTTACCTCCCTAAATTTTCCTGTACAAGCTCAGAAAAGAAAGAGTGTAGAAAAGCAAAACCAAGGAAATGAAAGGGCAGGACAGTCCCTAAATTTACCTATACGAGGTCGGAAAAGAAATTGTGTAAAAGGAAAGCAGAAGGAGGTAAGAATAAAAAGGAAGGAGCGAAGATGAGTCACCTGCAGGAGCAGGGGAACGGTGACACGTAGTAGCAAGGCGTCCGAACCAGGCAGGTGAACTGAGGGAAACCGAGTACCAGGAAATCGTTGATTACTTGCAGTAGGAGGTAGCAAAATTTAAAGTGAGAAGAAAAGGCAAGCAGGAGGAAACAAGCACCAGGAATGGAAGAAAGAAGCCGTGGACTTGTTACCGTACCTAAACCGAGATGAGAAGGAAACATTCATGCTTATATCATAGGTATAGATTTGTTTGGGTCCAGAGAAAAACAACCATTTCAAATGTTTCTTTTAAAAAAAGGCTATAAACTTCTCTTTTATATCAAAATTCTATTCTTTCAAATTGTCCCTCATTGATATAACGACAATTCAAATCAATCATATCCAGATCCAAACTATTTGAGTTGGCCACAATCATTTTTTATTTTGGTCAAATGGGTTAATTAAATTGAAGTTGGACCGAGTATGGGCAGGATCGAATTGACCCATTTAAAAAATCTGGTTCCATTTAAAAAATAATTATTATATCCTTTAATTCATGTATTCTTTTACTCCACGGGCAAGTTTAGCATTCTTGAATAGTAACACAAATTCTCCTTCGAGGTGCTTAGTAATACCACAACTAAAATGCCCACTTCCCTAACACGAATTCTACCTCTCTTAGTGTCCTCATCAGCGAAAATAATCAATTATGTTCACAACTTGATGGACTTGACTGAATGAGACTGCTCATTTCTTCGAATCATTCTCACTAGTTCCCTGTCAGTTTAAGAAATCATGTAGTTCATCATACAATTATTCATATTTAGTAAATGGGGAATAAAGTAAAATAAAATCAAAAAGTGCATATATTTATTTTATTCAATTATATTCATTTGTATAATTCAATCATATACAAATAAATATTGATAATACATAAGACAATTTCTCAATAATATATATCATACCTAACTCAAAATTCTCCAAACTACTCATTCATGTCTATAATCCGATGTTTATTAGTCGAAACTGGAACTTCAGTGAACAACCACGTACATGTTTCAACATAGCAATGATTTCATGACATTTCTCCTAAAAACTATACAAAAATTCCCTAAACTGGCTATAGCTTTCATGCAGTGGGAATAGATCTGGCAACCATAAAATTAAGGTTAAAAGGGAAAATATTCATAAGAAAGCCTTCCAGACTCATAGTGGTCTTTTCGAATTCATTGCAATGTCCTTCTAGTTACCAATGCCCCAGTGACATTTCAATCTTTCATCAACCAATTTTTTTTGTGAATTCTCAAGAAAGTCTATTTTGATGTTTCTTATTGGTATTTTGGTATGTAGTCACTTTCAGAAGAGCATGTTTCTCATTTAATTCTAGTACTAAGCCTACTCAAGAAACAACAACTCTATGCTAAATTGTCCAAATGTGTTTTTGCTAGCTCAAAGGTGGAATATTTGGGATACAATATTTTCGGTGAGGGGGTTGAGATGGATACTCGGAAGATTAAGTGTACTTTACAGTGGCATTTTCCTACAAATGTTAAGGAGCTAAGGGGATTCTTAGGATTGACTTGATACTATAGAAAATTTATTGCAGATTATTAAATTATCTGTAAACCATTGCATCAACTACTCAGGAAAAATTCTTACAAATTGACTGAAGCGGAAATGATGGTTCTCCAGGAACTGGAGAGAATTATGACTAATGTATCTATGTTAAAAATTCAATAATTGACAAGAATTTTATTATAGAAATTGATGCTTCTATAAAATGGCATGAAGGTAGCCTTATTGCAAGAACAAAGGCCAATTGCTTACTTGAGCGGGGACTTTTGTCCAAGAAACAAGGGATTGCCAACATATGAGAAAGATGATTGATAGTGGTAATGGTTTCTTGAGAAGTGGAATAAATATTTGATTGGAAACCCTTTCATCATTCAAACAAACCAACATAGCTTGAAATATTTGAATGAGCAGAAGTTGGCAAATGCCCTTCAACATTAGTAGATTCCAAATTTGTTAGAATTTGACTTTGAAATTCAGCAAAAACCAGGCTTTAACAATGGGTCAACTGATTCATTATCAAAGAAACCAAGAATTACCTCATAGTTAGCCATCAGTGGTGATCAACTGGTTCACCTTTTTGCTCTTCAAAAATCAATGGAACCAACATCAGGATATAAGTCTGAGGCTCATGAAATAGCAATGTGCAAACTCATACATTTGGTGACTCTTTGGATGTTATGAGTGGAATCTCTTGGGGAGTTCAAGAAAATAGTGTTTCTTTCGATTCTAGAAAGGTGAGGAACTCAAACCAGTAAACACCTTTAGAAATACTCGGTGGAGATGCGAAGAAGCCATTTCAGGAAAGGTTAAAGAATCTTAAGGATTCAAATTTTTTGAAGTTGATAGCACTGGCTCGCCTATATGGAATGAAGAAATCACATCAGAAAATCTTGAAGCGGAACTAAGAATCGGTTAGCTCCCTAGAAATACATAGAGTACGGATCAATACTTAGATTCCTTAAAGTGATAACTCTTGGATTAGGAAATTTGGTGATACTAACTTCTGCAATCCACATTGGTGACCAAATAGTGCAGTCCAGTGAAAATCAACACTCTTTGTTTGGCCATAATTCAAGAAAACGTATTATAGTGAACATTGTATCATCTTACTTATAGCCCTTATGGATGATAGGAATTGAGAATAACTATCAAGGGGATTCTTAGGTGCAAGCATTAATTAGTGCAATGGTTTTAAAATCTAACGATATCATCGACTAAACTTATATTCAAGGCATTCTTAAGAAGAAAGATAAGATTGTGGTTGGTTCTTCTGGAAATGTGAGACGGGAGATACTTCAATGCATTCCTCAGCTATTGGAGCTCACTCAGGCCAAGCAACCATCAAAAGAAAACCTTGTTTGTTTTTTTGGCCAAAGATGAAAGAGGATATAATTGCTTATATTAGAGCTTGTATAGTGTGTTAGAGGATCGAATCAGACATTGTCCCATCCATGGCCTATTTCAACCCCCTTCCAATTCCTTCTCAATCTTGTAGACAAGTCACAATGAATTTTGTGGAGACAGCCTTCTTCAAAGGGATTTGATACCATATTGGTATTGGTGGACAGACTTTCAAAATATGCTGATTTTGTAAGTTTAATTTAAAATGTCCTTTCTCTGCAACTGAGGTAGTTAGGGCATATTTTAATGAAGTTTGTAAATTTAATGTTACTCCATATACAATAACCTCCGACGAGGACAAAGTGTTCAAAACTAACTTCTAGAAGGAACTAATGGCTTTGAAGAAGGTTCAACTTTAGTTCACCTTAGTATACCACCCACAAACAAATGGTTGGACTAAGAGGGTAAACCAAGTCTTAGAGAATTATCTACAATGTTTTTATTGTTATAAACCAAGAACTTGGAGAGATTTTTTGAGATCAACCGAGTGGTGGTTCAACACAAATTTCCACTTGAGCATTAATATGAGTCCATGTGAGACATTGTATAGTGTCAAACCTTTTACCCATCCCCTTGAATTTCAGCAAATGTTGTTTCACCTACAACTCATAATATGTTACACCAAACAGACACTGTGAACCAATTGTTGCTGGAGCATTTAATATGAGCTCAAAAAATAATGAAGCAATTCGCATATTTGAAAAGGTCGATGAGGGTTTTTATTATCGGAGAATAGGTATACCTCAAGTTTCAGAAGTACATGCAATTAACTCTGGCCAATAGGCATGATATGAAGTTAGCTCTAAGCATTTTGGTCCCTATCATATTCTTCAGAAGATCGGGGCAGTAGCTTATGAACACAAGCTCCCAGTCCATAGCTAACTCCACCCAGCCTTTATATGTCTTTCTTTTAAAGAAGCATATTTTCCTTGCTCCTCGGTTACCAACCAATATACCTTATTCTAATTTAGCTAGTGTTCTATCATTGCAACCTCTTTAAGTTTTGCAACAATGGGTTATTTTCAAAAATGAGGTTTCAATAGTACAATGGTTAGTTGAGTGGTTGGATTTACCACTTGAAGAAGCTTATTTCATTATTCATCAATTCCCAAGTTTTCAAGGTTGAGGTCAAGTTTTAAATTATAGAGGATGGAATGTTGGGAACAACAAGGCAGAACATGGATTTCTATCAAGTAACTAGAAGAAATATTACATCAGTACGTTGGAGATGAACGGTGCACCCAACAATTAGAAATAAGTTGTTCTTCAACAACATAGCAAACTAACAAGTACTCTGAATTAGTTGGAAGATGAGTTGTTAGCTCAAAAGGAGAAGTCAAGTAATTAATCAGTTTTCATCTTTATTGTAAGCAAGATCACAAATTGTGTTATTATTTTATTTCTTTCTTTTCTTTTTGAAATCACACATTGTGTTATTCTCATTCTTCATAATGACATTCTCTAAAAAATGGAAGAAATGGAGGAAATTATAAAGCTTACGGATCTCCCACGGAGAATTGGGAGACTCGTTCATTTAGATTGTAATCATACTCCTAATATCAAGACCATTTTTGTACCACACAAATTGAATGGATACTGCTGAT
>JAUOBV010136735.1:0-12635 GCA_032360425.1 Rubia occidens | reverse complement strand
AATAATTTGGGCTTGGTCAATAGTGGGTTAAAAACTTAGTAAACGAGGTCGTTATTCAACATCAGCTAGATTGATTGGATTCCAATAACCTAGTGACGTTGCAAATTACAATGAGCCATAAAATAGTTTTCTGCTCAAATCCATAAACTCAGTAGCCCAAATGCAAGGCCCAAGGTAATTAATTTTGCAATATTTTAACGTATCATAATTAATGATGAAATAAAGTAAATTATAACAGTAATGTTGAACGGTTCTTCATTAGCCCCGAACTATTGTTGTAAGGGTCTGTTAGCGTAGCTTGTAGCGATAAAATTGAGGAAGTTGTACAACTCATTACTTTGTAGTCTTGAATGTGATCCTCAATAACCACCTATTCACAATGTTAACTGTCGAACAAGTTTTTGTCAAACTGTTACTAGTGTACCACGGTTAAATGTTTGTGTAATTAAACGGAAAACCAAAAGGAAAAGGATTGACTATTCCTGGGGATAATGGGAGAACCCTTCGTAATTTCTGTAAATGATATCAAATATTTTCGAGTAACATTGCCTGTACCTGGGAGTTAACAATCTTGATAATTAAACCAGTACTGTTCAAAAGATTACTTGTTTAGTATGATTCATTGTTCTTGGGTATAACGGGAGAACTCTTCTTAATTGCGATAACCGATATTAAATAATTTTGAGTAACATTGCCTATACCAGGCCCTCAAAAATCTTGATAATTGAACTAGTACTATTCAAAACATTACTTGTATAGTAGGATTGTCTGTTCTTGGGATAACGGGAGAACCCTTCATAATTTTTATCGCATAGTGTTGTGTGATAAATTAACTTTATTTTTAGGTTATCGAGTGGTGATCCACGATAAGAGGAAATGGTCCGAAGGAGGGAGAGATGGTAATGTATCGAAAAGATATAAGCAAGGTCAGGATAGGGAAATTTGCAAGAAATTAATAGACATCGTAGACAATGGTATCAAATGTCCAATGAAATTTGACCACATCATATGTGCGATAGGCGAGGAAAGAAATTGTTGGTCTAGTTACGTAGGATTGATTGTGAGGACAAAGGTAGACAAACTCTTGTACGAGTCTTGGCCTCGACTCGATGATGCTTACAAGAAAAACCTGTGGAAGGCTCTCGAGCTGACCTTCGATATTGAGTGTGAAGACATGGAAAAATTGAAAAGTAGAAAAATACGACGGTTTGGAGAGAGTTGGAGAGATTTCAAAGCAAAATTGGCCAGGGATTACGTTTTTGTAAAGAAGATAAGTTGCAACCCAAGAATTAAGCATCCATTCATAAGTGAATCGAGCTGGAAGGGTTTTGTTGGAAGAAAGTTTGAGGACGAAGAATCAGTAAGAAATTAACCTTTACATGCTATGAAGAATATACATAGTGGATGCATAATTATATTTGTATGCAAAGACATATTTTTTTGGATAAACTAGCATATGCATGAGTATATTATCTTCATTACAATAAATTGTGTATGTGGTTTGTGATTGTCATTTCTTTATAATTGTAACAGTCCCTATTTTCCTAAATTAGAGTACCACAAACCAGACTAAGCGACCTCACATAGTACTATTCTGGCTCTGGATCATTTCTATCGAGTAGTGTGCGACATTGTTTAAAAACTAAGTTTATGCACTATTTGGGTTCGACAATAGAGGAAACGTCACATGATGTCCATTCGACTGATGAGCTTTCACTGGCGACTAGTGAACAACATCGCACAGACATAGGGGAATTGAGTTACAATTATCCCTCATCATTTAACTTCTTTATTTTAATAACCAAACCACATTGTTTGATGTTTTTACAGGGTCTGAGAGCAAAACATGTTGAGGTTGCAAAAGGAAACAACACGCAACACACCATGATTAGAGGAGGTTATGCACTAGTTACAAGAATTATCATGAAGGAAATGTTTAAAACTAGAGTGTTTGAAAAGGTTGAGCATGGGATGATAGACGAAGAAGCGAGGAATTCTACAAAATATCCCACACCGAATGAGGTTCCCTGATTTGAAAAATGGTTAGAAGGACACAAAAGGCACGGGAAGCAGGAGGGTAAGTTCCACACTAATGATGCGGAGGTGGTAGCCCAACAAAATGTAATTTTCCCACCTATTTAGTTTATTTAATATATGTACAATTGTTCAAGATAATTTTGACCAAATAAATGTGATTGATTATTGGTAATTTATAGGAAGACTTTAAAAGAAAGCAAGAGTCCGGAAAGTTCATCGGGGTTGGAAACAAAGACATACTTGGTGTTGAACTAAACAAGAAAAAACATCCGGGTCGGGCTGGGGTGTCGGCACTCTCACTACACATAAGGAAATCTTTTTGAAATATTAGGTTGAGATTGCGTTAAGTAGTAAACAAAGAGAGATTAATGCTTTGAAATCCACAGTTGCCCAACTAGTGGAGTATATCTCGCAAGAATCGAATGGGAGGAAAATGCCACTTAACTTGGAGAGAATCATTGCATGTATCAAAGCAGAAACCTCAACTACCCTCGCGCTTATTTTATGACAATCTCAACACATGACCACCCGGTGTGTGATAGTAGGTCTGAACCATCTTCTCCGACTTCAACAAGAACTCTTTCTTTTAACCAACTAAGAACGAAGTTGGTAGAGGCCACCCAACGTAACTTGAAGGTATAAGTAAATATATTACACTATTCATGTTCAAATTATTTTATACTTTATTTTAAATTAGCAAGTCTTCTTGTGAAGGATAATTCCTCGTGCATTCTTCTTGCCGAACGTGTTGGTGGTGAGAGCCATGTTGTTGCGGAAGGCAAAGTGTACACATCTATACGATTGCATTATCATAAGCCAGTCGCAAAGGAGAACGTGGTGGTTAATGTCACTAAGACCCTTGTAGATGATATAGTTCTTCCAATCCCAGATGCCGAGGCAACTACAGTGGACGAGACGGTGGGAATATTTGTTGAGTGGCCCCTTCGTTTGGTCTCTATTTTGGAAAACAGACCCTTCGAAAAGGTTAAAAAAGGGTGGTTTCATTTATGAGTTGAGACAAAAGTTCTGTACACAACTTTTTAAATTGATTTAATGTAGATCGAGGTAAGGATTTGTAGCCCGACCAAATTGGAAAGTACATGTGGGGATCCAAAGGCTACAAAATCTCGTGTCCCTAGAGTGAAGCTACCTCCATTCAATCCCTCTAAGGATATATCTCTAAAGAACATCCACACGATAGTGACAACTCACCCTCCCTCATCTTCGTACAAAATTACCATGGAAGAAGTTGGTATTCCGGGTACAAGGTAATTACAATTATCCGAAAGGAGGATTTCGAGGCCTTGTTCCATTTCAATAATGTCTCCCTCCCATGATGCAACTACATCACATGTAAGTATGAATCCATCAACCAAAGTTTATTCTATGTTGTAATTATTGTGTTGCCCATCAATCTATCTAGACTTACTATGTATATAGGCTTTTTCCTGTACAATATATTTCCAAAATGAAAGGGTGGATAGGGGCTCTTTTCCCATTGAAGATCCAACACGAACATGTGGTGATGGAAGAGCGTTTGGCCTACTTGAGCTTCCGGTTGATGAAAAAGGATAATTCAATATATATTGCACCTTATTACGAGAGGTGAGTCAATTGTACTTACTGACTTACTACTGTTTTAATTGTACTGTAGATTATGGGTTTATAATGAACTAATACCAATTTCATATTTCTAGCCAACATTGGATGGTCGTTGTCTTTGTTATTCACTCAAGCACGGTGTTTTGGTTCGATCCATTACATTAAACGCCCCCGGAGACAATTTCATTCGCAATAGAAAAGGTGATGACGGATCCACTAATTAACAACCACAAACCATTCCATTAGAAGTCCCTAAAGGTTAGAATTTACATTATGTGAATAACTATGTGTTCATGAACAGATTGTGGGTACGGTTAGCATAAAAAACAATTGGTCCCATACCAAAAGGTTACTATTGCACGCTCTTTATGAAGGATTTCGTAGCGAATGTGAATGAGAATCAATATAATCTACAAAAGGTATGCCTTATCTTATATTTTGTTTCAATAAAGAATGACACGACTACGCCCAACCTTTGTATTCATTAAGTGATTATTCAATGTTTTAGTCTTTCCCCGAGGACAAATTACCATACACCATCAGGAAATTGGAGGATGTACGAGAAAGTTGAGCGCTTTACATGATGACAAAGAATTTGAAGGATTTTCTTAACCCATCCACTATGTGAGGAACTAGTATTAGGTTAAGTTTTTTTGTGCGAGCATCATTCTCTAAAATTCCCATTAATACTTTCCAAGGTTTTTTTGACACCTTGATATATATCTTTGTTGAGCTACGGAGTATCAATGGTATAGTTCATTTTGTGAGAATTTTGATAACGTTTATTGTGTATTGAAGGTGTAGTTTTTATATTTCTTATCTGTATACATTATGCTAGCTGTATCTACAAGTCATCTGAATGACGTTCGATGCTAGAAATACTTTTAATGAAATTTGTATTGTTGTTTATATTTCAAGTACCGATGTCGCACACATATAATTTACCATTCGTTTAATCCGATTCCATGAATGCGACATCGCTCAATGATCGTTATATGTTACCGATGGTATCACAAAATGACTGAGGTCGTTTAAAGAAATATTGGAAACACCTTGTACATCACATATAAGGCACCCTAGTCGCATCTCTGCAATCGATGTCGGTTAATTAAAACAACGCCGTGTGAATCCATATGCACGTTATCATCGCATGGGTGTTGACCTAAGTGACAATGGTAAAATCGATGTTGTAGAAAAAATATGCTAATCGACTTCCATGAATTCTTTCTTGATGACGTTGCACTATGGCCGGCCTTGGGATCCTTACCGTGGTTTTTCCCCAAAAAAACCCAGAGTCAAAAAAATATTACCGCGGTCATATGTCACATTCTGCAACATCGATTAGATAATTGTGCGACATCGTCTACCGTTATGAACTACATAGCTAACTCAAATTTGTGACTTCATTATCGCCGATGTCGCAAGCTTCTCAGTAGATCGGCCGCTTGCACATATAGGCCAATGTCGCACAGTCATTGGTAACGTTGTCGGCTATTGACTATTTACCTCTGGTTCATTTTCCAAAAATGTGAGGTAAAAATACTCTTTACTTCGGTATCAAATCTGGATAAAAAATATACTTTTTTACTTTGGCCACATTTACCTCAGTTTTTTGGGATTAAAAACCAAGGTAAAAAGCCCTCCAGAATTGAGGTAAAAGGTGCAGTTTCTTGTAGTGGTTTAACTAGGTCCTTAACAAATCCACTTTCTATAATTTTTGGGGTTAAAATACAAATATTTTATTTTTTGTTTTCTATTTTAAGCAGCCAGTAATTATTACTTCCACTCCACTACCATGTCAACAAAGACTCTCTTTATGAGGATGTGCCCTATGTTTGTGGATATCACCATAGGATAAGAATTAGGGGTTTCGTTAGGGACAACATCGACTTTTGAGAAGGTAATGATTTCATTTAGCTTGAAATGTTTATCCCAAGGTTCCTCGATAGCTTGGATTGGTTATGTTCTACATTGATGCATTTGACATACCATCACCGATGATTCCATTACTATATTGACTAATTTACGTTGGAAGGAGTTGGTTCTTTATCTTTGGTTAGACGTCGATTCTCATGTAGGGTTTGAATCATTACTACTCTGCTCGCTATACTTTGGATAATATTTCTTCTTAGGTGGAGAAGAATCAATTTATTCTTGAAATATTCCTTGAATGAGGAATTTCTCAACCATTGCCTTCATCTGATAACACTAACCCGTGTTGTGCCCCATATCTTTTGGTTTTCATAGTACCTTTCCAATGTCCTTCTCCCTAAGTTATTTTCTAGAGGCAATGGAGCTAGAATGATTTCCATATATCTGTTCTATAGGGTGTACAATTTGTACTATAATTTCGGAGGATATGAGCCTTTCCTTTATGTGTTTAATATACCCCTGATCTTGTTATGTTTTTTTTTTATCTTGGTGGCCTTTTCCCCTTTGGAATATATTTACAGAATGTCTTGGAGGCATGAAAGGACCTCACAGGTGCTGTTAGAAACCTTTCGGGATTGACAATCAAAGAAAGGTATTTATATTGTTGCTCATGTTCTTACTCATATCTACTATATGGTAGATAGTGGCAAGTCTAGGTGTCGTGCACATGAATAAAGGGGTTCAATAGATGGAGTTACTAAGTTCAACCTCATACGTCACCCCAAGTGTATGTAAGGAATAGCAAACATAACTAGAGGGTGTTGTGTTGAGATTAAACTAATAACTACGAGCATATAAATGCAACTATATTAAGATGTGATCCACTATCATTGGGATATTTGCATCACATGATTAAAATTTATTATTTGATCCTAGACCTTTATTACCATTAAATAATTATAATTCTATCTATGTTCTATATCACACGATGTGGAGATGCTAATTCTCAGGAAACTTCCATGGGCTGTCACACTATGGTTCTGCCCCCTCCTTAACATCTCACCTCCTCCACATATAGCATAGAGAAGTGCTTACAAGAAATGGCTCTAGCCCTCACTACCAGGGTTAATAAGACCGATCTTAAAGGTCAATGCCTTGTTGCGGTCGCATATTAAACCCAGTAGTAGCATGGATCATCGAGACCTCCACCATGAACACCCATCCTCAGCCTTTTGTGCTTCGGACATTAGTGTCTCATGATAACCCTAGTGTTGGCACAACCCCTAGTCTACACAAACTAAGAACCTAGCTCTCGGGTATTAATCATGATACATTTGTTTAGGATTTTAACAATATCCTGACCTATTTTGGCCATCCCGGCCTAATTTGGGAATTTACTCGTGTTTCTCCTAAACACGTGGCACAACTAATCCAACTACCATTATCACCCTATTACCACCCTATTACCACCCTGACATCTCACAATATTTGTGTTACCCCCAGTGCTTATGAGCCTACAAGAAGGTTTGATAATTCAACACTCTCAAGCCAAATTCAAGCCTAGCACTAAATCATGCAAGAATCTAACTATGTGTACATCCTAATCACATTCAATCATCAATCATGGAAAGAAGCTAAAGCATAAATTAAGCATGATATTTATAGCATAATTAATAGGCGTAAATATTAAAGTCTCATAAATCTAAATATTAAAACATGCTTACAGATATCCCCAAGTTATAACTTACTTTACTACGATAAAACCCATGCCATTCAATGAACTAAATGCTATGGGAATGTGATATGAATGAAGAGAGAAGGTGAAAACCTATATCTATTACAATTTCAGTTGTCTTCTCCTTTTCTTAGAAGAAATTAGGCCTTTTATAGTGAACAGGGAAAAGCCCAAATATCCTAACTTTGCACGGCCCGTGTGCATCTGCACCGAAGGTAACCTAGAAAAGTGTCTCGGTTCCTCTGATTGCAAAATTCATGCTAATATGCCCGACCCATATCCTGAAGCTTAGTCCCACACCATTCTGCTTGCGTGGGCCATGCTAGTTTGCACGGTCCGTGTATTGGAGTCCTTCATTTTCTGCCCTTAATGGCACGGGCCGTGATAATGTGCACAACATATGTCCCAGAGCTTCCTTTGGTATGAGCCACTGGAAGGTCTATGTATTCTTTCTTTTCACCAGACTTTTGGCTTCCTTCTTCAGCAATCTTCAATCTTCTACCATTCTAAGCTCAATGACCTTTATTTATCTACCAACCTTGCGATTGGCCTTCTATCTACTAAAATCCTTACAAATATCTTTCACTTATGTATAATTTAAATTTTAAGCTCACAAAAAAAATATCTAGATTCTCACAAGGGTAAAATCCCGTTAGGTTCACAATAAGTTCACAAAATAGAAGTTACGTAGGAAATCCAAAGATGATGGTTCTAACTCCCTATTATGAAAAAACTATCTAACCCTAACCATCCACCATCAAAAGAATTAGAAAAGAGATGTTAAATACTCTAATAAAACATTCATTTAACATCTCATCAAGGTACTGCATGGTGGATGGCGTAGTAACCACCAACTTCTTGTACAACTTTTCATTGATCATGCCATTCATATATCCCAGATAACGATGGTTTCTATTATTTCAATAATATCTAAGCTCTCATCTATGTAATTCCTTTAGAAAGCCGTAGTTGACTCGTTTAGCTTTTACTGAAGGTTCAGCAGATGCGTTACTGTCTTAATTAACTTCTTCAATTAGTATAAGTGTGTAAGTAAGCTTCGACCAAAGGTATGGTAATTGGTGAGATTTCCTCTTAGTAAGGATTCAAACCACTGTAGACCTTTATCCTAGAGGTATGACCCTACTAGCTTACACCTGGTGTTGGGAGGAATGTCTCATGACATGTTAGTAGGTCATCAGAAACTATCCTTGATCATATTCTCCATCATAGGTAGGGACGTTATCCAATAGATTCTGCACCGAATTCCATGATTTTTTAATAAAATGGTATGAATGAGGGAAAGATGGCCAGTTTCTTATTTCCAATAATACGCTCAAAATCTTTGTTGATGATGCTAAGATTCCTATCTTCTATGAACTTTTGTGCTAAGTCTATGTTACTGGTGTAAGCATTGGTATAACCCATCTATGCTTAAAAGCTGTAATTTCCCAAGTTAAAGGTTGTGTAGTTTAACCGCTTGTTAGATCCGTCCTTGGCTACTGTATCGGTGCCTATCTAAATGTGTGAAGCGATGAAGTGGTGCCTTAGTTTTCGTCCAGTGAGGGGCCTGAGGCATCTAATGAGAAGCTTTGTCAAGATTGGGATCAACCTATCCAGCAGTAATTGGATTCGACTGCATTTGATGTATCATTGACTCTTGCATTTGTTGCACTTATTATAACACTGACACTTCCTGGTATAAGACAGGTAAGTACACAGAGAAGCAGGATTGTGAAGCACAACATGAACTAAGAGAACACCTTGTGAGAGCCCATTTCAAAAAATATCGCAAATATCACGAGCCTTGTAGGAGGTAATGCCTCACAATAGCCATGAGCAAAAGATCGTGGCCCACTATGCAGGGTAAGTCAACATGACCAACGTGGACACAAACAACTGGGAATATAGGGAAACTAACCCTATAAATGAAAGCTAGATGAAAGAACAAAGGTAAATAACAACAATACCATTTTTAGCGATCAACTTCATACATTGACTTTATCATCGATGATTCCCCCCCGGATACAATCTGGGATATTCTTACAGGAATTCTTTCAGTGACTCATGGTCATTATCATTATGGGAATTCAAACCACACCAGTGGTGCTGTATGTTGGAACTTAAATATTAGGTTAATTGTTTTCTCTAAAACATCATGACTAGGAGTCAGGCCAACAGACATAGAGAAATAGTGGAGCCAACACCACCACCACCACCTCCACCGGAGATAACTCTTCCACCTAAAACCAAGGACGTCCAGGAATCAGACGATGACCAGGAATTCTCACCACACATCGACAAAGAAAAGAGAGCCTTCATAGATTTTTTAGAAGCTAACAAGGAACAAATGTACAAGTAGTTTGTTAATTCCACCATGGGCAAAAAGAATTGTAAAAAGGCTAGTCACGGAATAAAAAAGAAAACAAACAAGAGCAGTGCCGAGGATGTGGAATACAACGTCAAGGATGAAGTTGAGCATTCACCCCTTACAGAAATCTTACAAAATTTTGCAATGCCGAAAGGATTTAAGCTACCAACACAGCTTGAGGCATATGATGGGACAACTTACCTGAAGCAGTTTCTACACTCCTAATGTTTGTGCATGAGGTTTTGCAACACAACTATCCAATTGGTTTGTAAAGCCTTTCCAATCTACATGGAAGAAACAACGATAGTTTGGTATAACATTCACAGACCTAATGAACATCTCAAAAAGAGCGACAAAAGCATTATGGAGTACCATGATCGCTTCGTCACAAAAATCCCGGAGGTCAAGGACCTCACACACCCAATGTCAATAGGAGCATTCATTAACGAAATGAGGTCAGGGGAGTTTTAAAAGAAACTTATAGCCGATATAGCAGACAATTTGATAGAACTCCAAAAGGTATTGGAAAGTTTGTCAGAATGGAGGAAGCCAACAACAAGAAGTTTAAAAAAAGAGGGCCAAAAAAAGAATCGCAGATAGCCCATTAAGCAGAGAAGAACAAAAAAAAACAAAGGGCGGGTGTACTCATAAGGGGAAGAGAACTGGAAGGAGATCAATAGTCCTTCACCGAGACTTCGCTAACCAAATCCTGAAAAGAAATCTGGCAAAATGACTCGCACCCCGATGGGTTGTTCAGAACTTGCGGGAGAGCTCAAACCCACAAGATGCATTTTAAAGATAAAATTTGTAAATTTTTCTCCAGTACTCACAACCAACCACTGTAGGGTAGATAGTGGAAAGTCTAGGGTCGTCCACAAAGATACTAGAATTTGAAAGTTAACTTTACACAACCCATAATCGAGGGTCACTTAGATTGTGTGTTAGGAATAACTAATACTTAGGAACCATACTTGAGGGGTTTGTATCTAATAACTACAGAGCATGCAAGCAAAGAGAGTAAAAAACTATAATTAACTAGTCTTGGGGATATTTGTGCAACATGACCAATTAATAAATTTGATCCTATATTCTATCGCATATAACCATATAGACCTTTCCTCATGCCTATGCCATATAGTGTGGCAGTGGCCAAAATTTCAAATGCCTGTCACACAAAGGTTCAGCTGCCCTTCAAGAGCCACACCACCGCCCCCGTAATTAGGAAATTTTCATCAATCGACCGATTGGATATGCTCCTCATTCTCCATCATCTCACTCTTGATTATAACAAGCCCTTGCTTAAAATAAGTAAGCCATGCATTATATATGAGAGTGAAGACAATTCGTCCTGGGCAATCCACTATGGAAAACCTTAGGCCTAGAGAGGAAAAGGAATTGGCATCTCGGGATTACTCTAGGTTTGCCACAATCCTAGTCACTGCAAACTATCATGCTTATCTATCGGGGTTAGCCAAGGGTTTCCCCGTATTAGGAATTAGTCAGATTCTCCTAACATGCAATCACTTACACAACTATCATATTAGAATTAGAGTCTAACGATTGGGACAATACTCTCAACGTAACATGAATGCACTCATTTCCCCGGTACTGTCGAGCCTACAATAGCCTAATCTAAGAATCTCAAGAAGCATTTTAGCCTAGCACGATATTAAACTATGCATGATTTTATAGATGCATCATAAAGCATAACATGGTATAAATCTTACAAAAGATAGCAATCTTCCACACAAAAGGTAACAAAAGAGAAGTTAAATGCCAGGGAATATATATGCATTTGATGTACATCACAAAACCACAAAGATCTATTATGTGACCCTAGTCCTATGTGCGCACCAGCGGATAAGAGATCCAAGGATTGTTATTGTGACTTCAATAAAGATCACAGTCATGAAATGAAAAATTGGAACGATTTGAGAAGACTGACTGAAAAACTACTAAGATAAGGACGATTCACACAATACAGAAGGGAAGAAATGCTTTCAAGAAGATATGAATCCTATGGCAGAGACAGGACCCTACATGTTACCCAGAACTAAGCAAAGCCAAAACAAAAGCTAACATCAGCCACATATATAGAATAAAACATTGGTAATGCCATCCAAGAGAATTTCATTTATGCAATCCACAGATCGACTAGGTTACCACCACCGGAGGAGCCCCCCTGGAAAGGACACAACCAAGTGAAGCACTGATGTTTAGTGAAGAAGATTCAGTCCCTACCACACTTCCTCACAATAATACTATGGTCATTAAAGCCAGGATAGGTAACTCTTAGGTACGCCAAGTTGTGTCGATGATGGAAGCAAGGTGGAAATACTATTTGTAAACTACTTTGATAATCTAGGCTTAAAAAGAGATGATCTCAGTAGGCGAACATCTTTAACAGTTAGCTTCATAGGGAAAGCTGAATGGTTATTGGGTAGCATGAAACTAACCACAACAGTCGGACATGAGGACAACAAAATTACAATGATATGCGACTTCGTGGTAATAGATGCACCTAGCCTATTTAATGAAATCATAGGTAGATTATGGATGAATGTGGCCTGAGCCATTTGGTCTCCTTACCACCTATTCATGAAATTCCCAAATGAAACGGGGGGTGAAGGCAGTTCAAGGAGACCAGAAGGTACCAATAGAGTCCATGCCCATAGCCATAAGATTCACCACAAGAAGAGAGGCACAACCCATGGTCCATTCCATCAACCAAGGAGAATATACAAGACACCAAGGCAAAAGGGTGTAACTGGGAGAAGAAATAGAATCAGTTCAGATCAACAACTTTGACATAACTAGAGAAGTCAAAAGAGGCAAAAAAATGTCCGAAAGCGATCAAATCCAATATAATAAGATTTTTGAAAAAATAAAATACCTCATTTTCTTTGTCCGTGTAGAAAATGGGAGGCATTGACCCACCCATAGCTACATATTACCTAAACATTTACCCGCCAGTCAAGCCAGTCAGGAAGAAGCAGAGAATCTTTGCATAGATCGACAGAA
>JAUOBV010136629.1:0-12637 GCA_032360425.1 Rubia occidens | reverse complement strand
TTGGTCGGCGGAGTTGTGGTGGTTGTCGTCTTTACCGTTTTCCATTGATGAACTTTTGAACCAATACAGATTCTAAAACGCAAAAGGGAGAGACTAAATCAAATATATAGAGGGAGATTCGCTTGTGACTTGTGAGTCGGTGTCGTAGCAAAGATATGCAAGTCTGGAAGGCGTGAATCTTAGGGAAAGGAGCAACCGGAGGCGTGGAAGAAAGGTATGATTGCATTGATTGGAGATAGCAACTTCAGGTGATGGAAATTTTATTTAAAAATTGTAGTATGAGCATTGATAACTAGTTTTGGACATCTTCATCTCTCAAGTCTGAGATGATATTCAACGAAAAATGCTTTTGCAGTAAGTTAGGTTTTGATTTACTTAATCAATATCATCTCTTTCATAGAAAATATTAACGTTCAAACCAGGGCGGAACAAAAAAAAAAATTTGGTGGGTCACAATTTAATTTAATAATTCCATCTTTGAAAATAGTGTTAAAATTTTATATGAATAAAATGGGTCTAAAATTAAAAATAAACTAAAACACTAATAAAAAATTATATATTTATTAACTACAAAAATTTAAAATATTTTTTTAAAAAAATGGTAGGGTAATTGCCCTACCTTGCACAGCTATGGCTCCGCCACTAGTTCAAACCATACATTTATTAAAAATAGTGAAATTTAAAATAATTTTTTGATAAAGATAAACTGATATTGTGGGACATGTCAAAAGTTTTTATTATAATTTTTCAGGGTGCAGTAGTCCGTGAAAGTGCACTTGTGGTAGAATCAACTTCGCTGGTTGCGGGGTGTGTTTGATGGAGTTGTGTTTATAATAAAACTGACTTATTTTGAAAGCAGAGAGAAGCACATTTATGTTTTTCTCTCAAAAATAGTTTCTGCCTTTAAAATGAGCAGTTTTTTAATAGTTTAACAAACACTGAAAATGTGCTTAGATTATAAGCAAAGCAGCTTTGGTAAGAAGATATTTTGTGTATATCTTATACCTATAGATAGAATCACTTTCGATTTGTGATGTACAGATGCTTATATATTGTACACATGCATTATCAATAAAATCAATCGTTCATATTTTACATGGTATGAAAACCTAAATTTTCCAAAACCCTAAAATTTCAGCCATATTTTCTTCTTTCTTACCGTCGCCTCCTCCACGCACTGCATCTGCCCGCTCTCCGCCTCCTCCGCTCACCATGCGCCGCCACTGAAGATTCTCCGATGGTGTCTTTGCCATGGAGCTCTACAATCAAGTTGATGTTGAAGATTTGGATGCTGATGTTAAAGATTTGGGTGTCGATCTTGCCGATCAAACTGTTGTCGCAGGCACCGACGCTCTGAATCCCAACCTCGGAGCCGACGTCATCGTTCATAATGTCCCCGCTACCAGACAACCTTTTGCCTCCGTCCAGGGCCTTCCAGCCGGAGTACTTCTGCCGCTGCTCCAAACCGCCGTCGCCCAGGCACTCCGCCAATCCGCTGTCAATTCATCTCATGCCCTACTAGTGACTCATCCCTACTATGTGCATCTGTCAGATCATCCTAGTTTGCCAATTTCTCCAGTGATCTTGAAGGGTGATAATTATAATGATTGGAGTACCTCTTTGCTTAATGCGTTTTCTGCGAAACATAAGTTTGGCTTTCTTGATGGCTTTATTGTCAAGCCTTTAACTGCTGAATCATTTTATAATGACTGGAATATTGTGAAATATATGCTTGCTAGTTGGATTGTTCGAACTCTTGATCCTTCCATTTGTTATGTTATTACTTATCGTGCGTCTACTAAGAAGTTTTGGGATGATCTTAAGCAGTGTTTTTCTGTTGAGAATGATCTGCCCATGTGTGAGATTCGTGCAACCATTTACACTTATCGTCAAAATGGTTAGTCAGTTTCTGCCTATTATGGAAGGTGCAAAAGGTTGTGGGATGAATTGTTTTCTTACTTGCAGCCACAAAAATGTGTCTGTCCTACTGATGCCATTGCCATTGAGGAGTGTGAGAACGAGGTGGTTAATCAGTTTCTCATTGGTCTCTATGATGGCTATTATATTCTCAGATCGCATATTTTGGCGCAAGATCCCTTGTCTGCTATTGGTCGTGTTCACTCGTTTGCAATTCAGGAAGAGCATCACAAGACTGTCATCAATGCCCATAAATTCACTCTGGACACCATATCCTTTGCTGCACGTCGATCGGTGCCATTATCTGCTCTGAAGCCATCCGTTGCCCTGGGAAATTTTCCAGCCACCGCAGTTGATCGGAAAAGCCTCTTATGTACTCATTGCAATCGCAAGGGCCACAACGTCACTACATGTTTATGTATCATTGGTTATCCCGACTAGTTTGTCAAGAACATACCTGCGGGACCAATCTGAGGGCTCAGAACCCATGAACTCGTACCCCTGCTGTCGTGCCATTTGCCTGAGCCTACTCTGCTGCCGCTACACCTCCACCATTGGTCAACATCTCCCTCGTGTTTTCCGATGCTAATCGGACAGCTTTCGGTCCCACCTTGTCTAAGGAACAATGGAGTACGGTTCTTAACATGTTCTCTAAGATGAATATACTGATAATACGTCAAGTAAGCCTCATTTACCTTGGAATCTTGTTACCGGAGCTTCATATCATATGTCCGATGCAAGGGATCTTATACATGATCTTGAGCATGCTGATAATGTTGATGTCATTCTACCTAATGGATCTATCTCTACTGGCACTCAACACGAAAACTTATACTTTGGCAATATTATTGTTTCCCCTGTTTTGTTTATTCCAGAATTACGTTGTAACTTGTTGTCATTTTCCAAATTAACCGCTGCTTTAAAATGTCTGATATTTCTTGCCAAGAAATTGTGCATATTACAGGATATCAGCACGAGGATGGTGATCAGCAGGGTGAGGTTTATATGTTTCACAGATTGGGAGCTCTACCATCTTCGTCGGCATCCATCTTCACTGTCGTCGTTGTGTCTTCATTTGATTTATGGCATCAACGCTTGAGGCATCCCTCATCTTTGGTGTTGTCTTCTATCCCGGTTATCGCTTTAAGTAATAGTGATTTGAATAATATTTCCCCTTATTATGTTTGTCATCGGGCAGTCTAAAACTAGTTTCCCTTTAAGTAATTTTAAGGCTAGTCGTTTATTTGAACTTATACATTGTGATGTTTGGGGGCCTTATGCCTCACCATCTTATAGTGGATCATTTTTATTTTTAACTTTAGTTGATTATTATTCCCGAGCTGTTTGGGTTTATTTGTAAGTCGCATGTACCTGACAAGATGAAAGAGTTCTTTGCTCTCGTCCAAACACAGTTTCATCGTCCAGTTCAACGTGTTTGAGCTGACAATGGAACTGAGTTTCTTCCTCTCAAACCTTACCATGTAGAGAAAAGAATTCGGTTCGAGACTTCCACTGTCTATAAGCCACATCAAAATGGGCGAGTGGAACGGAAACACTACCTTATCTTAAACGTGGCTCATGATCTCCGTTTCCAAGCTCATTTGGCTTCTGAGGAGAATGCATTCTTACTTCTGCCTACCTGATCAATCGCACTCCAACAACGGTGTTAATTGGTCATTCGCCTCATCAACTTCTACATGGTTACGCACCAGATTACAGTCATGTCCGTGTGTTCGGTTGTCTGTGCTTTGCTTCTCAACTCCCAAAGATGCGTGATAAATTTGCATCCCAAAGTCACAAATGTGTCTTTCTAGGTTATCCGCTTGATAAGAAAGCTTGACGTTTTTATGACTTGGATTCTTGTACTGTGTTTGTTAGTCGAGATGTTTTATTTTATGAAGACTACTTTCAATACACATATATTGTTGATATGACTGCTTCAGTTGATTTGGTGCACTTACCGCCGCCTTCCGTGTACGACTCCTCTCCGCCACCTCCAGCTCTGACCGCGCCGCCATCAATGTATACGTCACCTCAGGAGAGTTGCCTGCACCCTTTCTGCATTTCGTCGAACCTCGGCCGCCTCTAACTGAGCTGCGATCCGCACTTTCGGAGCCAAGATTGGCTCCCATTGAGCCGCTTGTTCTGTCTGATTTTGAAGCTGAATATGTCTTTGCCGATGCGATCCACTCGTCTACCTAGTATTCGCCACACGAGCAATTAAATTGAAGAACTATGTTTACACTGCTACTTGTGTTTTAAACCCCCCATCTGTTGCTCTCACATCCACGCCTGAACCATATTCTGGTACTCGTTACCTAATTGTTGATAATCTTTCTTGTAATAATTTTTCATTTTCACATCCTAGATTTTTAGCTGCAGTTACAGATGGCTCCAACCCCTGTTACGTATTTTGAGGCCTCTCATCATTCTCACTGGTAAGCGGCTAGATGAGATTAATGCACTTGAGCGGAACAATACCTAGGTTCTATATCATCTGCCTCCTGGTAAACATGCTATTGGATGTAAATGGGTATTTCAAACCAAGTATAAGTCTGATGGTTCGATCGAGCGTTATAAAGCTAGATTGGTTCTTCTTGGAAACCGTCAGAATGAGGGAACCTTGGCTCCGGTTGCCAAGATGAGCTCGATTTGTCTTTTCTTGGTAGTTGATGTTATTAGTGGATGGGATCTTCATCAAATAAACGTACACCATGCATTTCTGCAAGGGGATCTAGATGATGAGGTCTATATGCGGCCACCTCCTAGTTATACCCTTCTTGTGCCTGTTCTGGTTTGGTCTGTAAGCTTCACAAATATCTTTATGAAATTCAACAAGTGCCCAGGAACTGGTTTGCTAAGCTAGCTACAATTCCTTGCATCTTTGGCTTTGTTCAGAGTAAGGCAGATTATTCTTTGTTTACTTATTTGTGTGATGGTGTTTCCCTCCATGTATGGGGTTATATTGATGATTTTATCATTGTTGGTTATTCTCTTACTCTAATGACTGAGTTCAAGAAGCATCTCTGCTCTTGCTTTAATATGAAGGATCTTTGAAATATTTTTTGGGATTAAGATCGCTCGAAGACCTAATGGTATGTTTATCTGTCAACGGAAATATGTTCTTGACATTTTGACTGATACTAGTTAGTTGGCTGCCAAGCCTACTAATTTTTATGTGGAACAACAATATAATTTGGCTTGTGCAGATGAACTGGCTTATACTGATCCAGCGCAATATCGATGACTTGTTGGTAAGCTAGTTTATCTTATGACACTCGTCCGGAGCTAAGTTATTTTGTGTACACTTTGACGCAATTTATGGAGCATCCACGTGTGGCACATTGGCAGGCTGCACTGCAGGTTTTGCATTTCTTGAAAAGTAATCTAGGTCAAGGTTTATTTCTCTCTACTAAAAGCTCGCTTCAAGTTATTGAATTGTGTGACTATGATTAGGCAGCTTGACCTATTACGTGTCGTTCTTTGACAAGATATTATTGTTATGCTTGGAGAATCCCCTATTTCTTGGAAGACAAAGAAACAAAATATTGTTTCTCACCCTATTTCTTGGAAGACAAAGCAATTGACTATCATATGCCCTATTTCTTGAGTTGTTTTGGCTTAAGTCACTTCTTCGATCTTTAGGCGTATGATAGTCAGGCAGCTCTTCTCCTATGCTTTTATACTGTGATAGTCAGACAACTCTTCATATTGCATCCAATCTCGTGTTTAATGAATGTACAAAACACATTGATATTGATTGCCAATATGTTCATGATTTGGTACAATCTGGTGAGGTTGTAACCCATCGTATTTGCACTTACAGTCAACCTACAGATTCGTTTAATAAAGCTCTTGGACAACAGACATTTCAGACTCTTCTTGGTAAGTTAGGCATTCGTGATCCACATGCTCCAACCTTAAGGAGGATTGTTAGGGAGATATTTTGTTATATTTTGTGTATATCTTGTACCCTAGATAGAATCCTTTTCCATTTGTGATTCCGTACATGATGCTTATATATTTTACCCTTGTACCATCAATAAAATCAACTGTTCATATTTTAAAAGCTTATAATCTCTGTCAAACACACCTTGTAGTCCTAGATAAAATCCTTGTAGTCATCTTATCGCTACATGAGCTACCATTGTGAGCCAACTCTTGATTGATAGAATCCAAGCTGCGATTCCCCTTCACCAGCTTCTTGTTCATCTCTTCTAGCCTCAAGCACAATTCAACCTAAGAATCATACTTACACTACCACTCAGAAGCCAAAGCTTGAGAAAATTCCATAACCTTTTTAGCAGCAACCATTTTTTCATAAGCCATATCAACATGGGCTAGATTCTTTTCCAAAATCCTGAGTTGTGTTCTCACTCAGCAACCTTGGTAGCCATGACCTGCCTCCATTACCCCTCTTGACTAAGAAACCTAGCCAGTTCCATCAGCTGTTAACATTAGCAAACTCCAGCTACTGGAAATATCCTCCGGGTTGTTGATACACCCTTAGTGAGACTCTTCTTATTATCCCAATGGGAGGTCAAATTGCTACATTGCATTAGCACATCTCTCACGTATCTACTCGCATGACCTATCCACCCTTTCCGATGGGGCTCCAAGTGGAAAGTCTCTACATACCTTGAAACCTCTAGCAAATTATCAAGGCTGACTTAGATATCCCCAATGAGAGTTGTCACATTGCACAACTCCGAAGATCCCCCACCCCCTGGATTGAGCCTCACCAAGGGGTACTCTGCTGGGTGAATATACACTATCTAGAAGGATCACCCAAGCCATGCTAAGCTTGACCAAATTAGGACTCGCCATGGATACATCACCTTAGAAGCAGTAACAAAGGCATATCCAACAATTGTTGACAAGGAACAAACACTAACAAATCTATTAACCAACTCGTGCACAAGTCGGGCACTTTGAAAAACACGAACACGGAGGGAAGTTCATATCTTGATAGGTCACTTACTATATAATGGAAATCACCTACACACGACAACCCAAACCAACTCGATACCTACGCAGAAACACTCACAACATAAGAAAAATCAATGCATCCCCAAAACACAACGCCAGTATCAAAATCACATTCGACTAAAACAATATTTCATACATCACCATTTTAATGACTACATTATCCTTAACAAAATAAAGGGCTTAGTTAAGAGCTTGATCATCCTGCTCAGCCTGAGACGGGGTGAAATTATCATCATGCATCATCTCACCAACATCAGCAATGACATCAAAAGAACTATGTAACTGACAATCCTCCGGACACAAACAAAACTCCTCCAAACTGAGGGGTGGCTCAGGCTCTCCAGGTATTCCATTAGAGGGTGGCCATAATCACCCACCTTTGCTTAGAATATCTTATCCATATCTCTCTTACACCAGTTAAGATTCTTCTGGATCTCTGACATAAGAGTCAGTTTATTCACAGGCCTGGGTTCGAACCTCACAAACTTTCATACTGAAGAACCTACTAACTTTATGGGAAGCGTCAGCGATCTCCGAAACCATTTTGAAAAAAACGTGTCTTTAGAATCTTGTAGAGTGGCGTCCTCATATCATAGTGTTAACACCCCTCCACACACAATTAGCAAATAGAAATTCAATTTACAAAGTTGTGAAACTTTCTATAGTTGAAGCTTCTCTTGAGTAGTTTCAACCTAACGCATCAATCGATCAACCTCTCTGCCTTTTTCTCTAGATCCTCCTCGTCTGTAATCTGGAACCCAAGGTCGACAAATCATTCACAACCTATTAAGGGAGGAATACATCATATCCACCCCACAAAGACACACACATACAACAAAGACACATTAATAAAAAAATCATTACCAAGCGTTGAAATATGCTCGTTCATGGGAAGATCATTAGTAAGTACGACAATAATGCTACCACTTTCATCTCTAGTCTTACTATGACGACTATGACGAGAACATTGCCGCTTCTTTACCAACTCTATTAGTTTGCCCGAAGAACCATCAGCGGACCGATCACACATGGGTGATGACGAATCCCTCTTACTTTGTCTTTCCACTGATGGTGCACTATTAGCGCTAGGCCAAAATAGGGAATACCCAACGTGTAATGGGCTGGCCAAATGTGTTTTACCCCTTGGTTAATACATATTGGACCTACATAACACAGTGGAAACCCTAGTACTTACTCCACAAGAAAATAAAACTTTAGCCTTAAATAACTATATCTAGAAATGTTTGCTGTATATAAATAAAACACAGGTACACCATTTCTCCACGATTCACTCATTATTCACAACACTGGAAACAAATTCTGTAACTTTATCATCAAAGAGTCTTCTCATCGAAACACTCCAGGGGCTCTTTCTTGCAGGATTAGGCCAAAGAACTCAAGGCATTATCGTATGGAGAGTTCCAGACGCATCATCCACATCTTCTGATCTATTATCAAGACGAGTCACTCACTGACCATTATTCATCATACAAGTGTCTTGAGAAGTCATTGATGTGTCAACAACTATAACACTCAAAAACATAGAATTACCCCTGCCTCGCTCCAAGAAAAGGCAGACGCCAAAATGGTAATGCTTGAGATGCCCATCTTTGTATGCATGAAGTAGGGGACAATGTAATATATATAGTCCATGTACCGTCGTCCGACTAACAGACCATTCACACTCGATGATGAAGGCCCTAACCAACATCAAACCTATCATCAGTAGGAAAATTAACAAACGCTACCAAAATATCCTTACCCAACCATCGTTTTAATCAGTGCCGACCAATGGAATACACAAACTTTGGGCATCCTCTAAAGTATCACTTAAAGCCTAACTACGAAGACATCATAGAAATGTTCATAAGAGCACATACATGTTTTACTTACCAAGATTGGAAAACTAACAATAACTTCGACGACTATCGTGAAGAAGGAAACCCGGATTTCAAGAAATTCAGACAGTGCCCAAAACTTCACATTCCAAAATGCAGAAGGAATG
The DNA here is from genome assembly GCA_032360425.1 of Rubia occidens. NCBI lineage: Eukaryota > Viridiplantae > Streptophyta > Magnoliopsida > Gentianales > Rubiaceae > Rubia > Rubia occidens. The sequence goes on along the minus strand of JAUOBV010136629.1, from coordinate 3,726 downwards.
ATTAAAAACATGCTCAAGTCCAATACCTATTTATAAGGAGCAATCTCAAATCCCGCTTCCCGAGACACTCAACCAGCACAATTGTCAATAAATCAAGTTGTACATCTGAATCAAAAAGGTGCTAGATAGCCAGTGTTTCGAATAATTGAAAAGTTTCAAAAACTTAATCCACCCATAATTATTACCAAGCTTATGTAGAAACCTCTCCAACTACCTACATTTCAACGACCACATCAGCCTACCATGTCATGACAAAGACAATTACCCATGAAGATCTCAAGATATCACATCCCATACACGGAGGATGGACAAACATCTCCAATCATCACCTCGTTTCAATACAGAACAACGGTGATAAGATTAATAGATGCTCGCCACATAGCACATACTACTTTACCCCTTAACACTTCGTGGGTATGGGCTTTATGGTATATATGCGACCCTAAAACAATAGACCCAGCCCACACAGAGCTCTACGAAGTGCTTGTACATGTGAAGAGCGAACAATGATCAACAACATCGCTCCACACACTGGACATTATCCGCATAGAGAATTATCCGACCATGATCACACAAGTGGCTACCACTCAGCCCACGATTGAAAGAACATGGCCCCCGACACATGCACTCAAAAATAGTCATACAACCACCACGAAGACCACGATAAACACACCATGAATAACATATGACACCTTTAAAATGTAGGATGATAAATCTTATAAATGGATGAAGGATTAAGGAATCAAGGTAAGTAACATTGAGCAACAAGAGAGATTAAACACAAATATTTAGTACTGACTTAAGCATCCAAGATTTTACCCCCGGATGCAATAAAAAAATATTCTTGCAGGATCAAAGTGCTCCTGGTTAGTTACCAAATGAGATTGTCACCATCATTTGGAGGAAACTCATCACAACAGAAAGAACCATATATTTCTCTCTCAATCTCACCCAAAGCATACAAAGTCCTTTCAAGATCATTTCTCAGACCTTCAATCATTACCTACTCCACTCACTGTAGATTTTCCTAATACCCATCAAGTTCATCCAGACACTGACTTAACTTAGAATCAAGAGCATCATCTTGTTTTAATCACCATAAAAATGATATTGTACCAAAATCACCATTAAATCACCACCGGCAACACCCTAAACCACCCTATCAGTACAAAACCACCAACACCACACGTACCATTGTCACCACCAACACCTACACCCTCGCCATATTCATTCATATGACAGTTTATTGCAACAAAAATTGAAATAAACCTCATTACTTCATGATAACTTTTGCCCTAGCCTCCTTTATCTATTCAATAATATTCTCAAACACCGCTTTTGTAACTGCATTCTCCAACGTCATCAACACGTTCTCCACCAACTCCTTAGCCTCCTCCAAACCTGATAACGTGCACACTTTGACCTCTTTTATAATCTTGAGCTCCACCCCTGTGTTGAACCTATCTTCTAATTTTTAAATTAAATATTTGTCAACTCAAGCAAAAAAAATTACACTCTGTCGCCATCCAAATCTCACGGGAATTAATCGATCCAACAGAGGAAGGTGAAAAAAAATAAGAAAAGCACATCGTGAATAGAGATGGAATAAAGCGACTTCATTTTGTAAGCATAAGACGTGAAAAATATCAAAATATCTAGTATATTAAAATTGGAGAAAATAATCCTTATTCTAGTGTTTTAGAATAAAAGTATGAGGCATCTCCACACACAAATAATGTGTGTGCGCCCCAACTTAGGGTATATTTGGTATAACTGTGCTTATAAGTATAACTGACTTATTTTGGCTTATTTTTAAAGTACAAGGAGACCAGTTTATGTTTCCCCCCAAAAAAATAGCTTATGCTTTTATTAAAGAAACACTTCTTTAGCAGTTTACCAAACACAACAGAGTGTTTAACTTATAAGTAAAACACTTATAAGCTCTGCCAAACACACCATTATTTAGGTTATTTTAAATAATTGCATTCGTATTATTTGGTTTAATTTTTAACACTCACACGCTTATTGTTCATCCACCCATTATTTTTCTTCTTTCCTTAATTTAATTTCCTATACTCATTTCATTCAGAATAAATTCATGTGTAAAAAAAAAGTCTTCCATAAATAAAGAAACACAAGGAATATAAATTATAGAGAAAAGTGCATTTTTAACTCTATGTTTTGTTCAAAAATGCAGATATAATCTTGTAAAATTTGAAAGTGAAAATTTAAACCCGGACTTCGTTGACCAAAATATCAATGGCCAAATTAGTCGGAAATTGATGAAATGACCATTATGCCTCCAAGTTTAAATTTTTTTTTTAAAAAGACAACAATGTCTTCTTTTTCGTATTAACAAAACAATTCTTTTATTTTCCCATTTTTCTTTAATCTTCTTTTCTCCCCTTTTATTCTCTCTTTCTCTTCCTCGGACAAAAATCTGGAAAAACATTGGAGGAGAATGAGGCAGAGTGCGCTAGCTGGAAAAGCGAAGCAACGATGGCATGGGTAGGAGAGAAGAAAGAGAAAGAGGGAAAAGATGGGGTGAGGATGTGGAGGAGGAGAGTGAGGGAGGGTTTCAAGAGGTTGAAGAAGACGAAGGAATCAGTCAAACCAGCATGACGAATGAGGAAGGTGGGGGTGATGTCACTGGTGGTGGGGATTGAGAAATGAGTGATAGGGGAGAGAGGAGCTTTGGGAGGGGAGGAGGTGAAGGTCGTGGTTGCGGAGGAAGGAAAGGGCCCCGTACGCGGAGACAATGATGCAGTGAATCGGTAAGGTGGTGAATCAGTTATGGATGAAGATATCGATAGAGATATAGATGAGGTGGTAAATCAGTTGGGGAATTGGCGACAGTGAGGTGGCGATTGTGAGGTGGTGGACGATGAGGTGGTGAATCGGTTGGGGAAGAAAGTGAGGTGGTGAGTTGGGGAATTAGCAGCGGTGATGTGGTGGATGGAGATTCTGACGATGAAAAAGGTGAGCGAGAGATCCTTTTTGGAGACTCTGATGATGAAAAAGAACCAGCCGGCGAGGAGGATGAGGCTGGTTAATAGGGGGTGGAAATGGGTTTAGGGCGTAGAAGGGGAGACATGTTTAGGGTGTGGATGAGACAGATTAATAGCAGGCCTGGGGGTGGCTTTGTAGAGCGGCGGATGCGGCACAACGCGGAGATGGAGATGAGGAAGAAGAAGAAAATGTTTGAAGATGAAGAAGAGGTAGAATTGTCAATACATTTTCAGTTTTGAGTTTAGGGGTAATTTTGTCTTTTCATTCTGGTCAAACATTGACTTGATTGAGTCAATGCCGGAATTGAGTAAAATGGATATATTACACAATTTTTTTAAAAATATTAGGGTTAGTTATGCACTTTTAAATTAATACATGATTATATCTGCACTTTCAAAATTTAATAGGTAATTTTTGCATTTTTCCTTAAATTTTAACTCTTATTAGCAATAGAGCTGTCCATATTGTTGCTTAAAATTTTCAAAGTTTTCCTAAATAAATTTATTCAGTAAACTGTAATTTAATATAAATTAAAATTATTTTTCAAATAAAATTATATTTAAAAAACTACTAGTAATACCTCCTATGATTTTTTAGCAATTTAAATATGGTTGTTGAAAAACTGGTTTTACCACTTAATCTTTAACTATTAAATCTATGTTCTGCCTATGTTCCAACATAGTCCTAACCAAGTACGTAAAATAAATAAATCACGCA
>JAUOBV010136316.1:0-12644 GCA_032360425.1 Rubia occidens | reverse complement strand
CTACCGAACCCAATTCATTTCGGGTACTGCTAAAAAACTGAGCCCAAAATTGACGAATTTAACCATATTTTCCAACAGAACCTCCTCGACGTTTTAATTAGCGGCGAATGAAATTATATGTTCATCACTATCTAAGTTAATAATTGATGGTCCAGGATTTGTGGCCATACTTCTGCTGCCAATACATACAATGGCCTTTGAAAGGCATGTCACCCATGTGAAATTTTGTTTATAAATTAGAAAGGCAGAGATCCTGCACGAGCACGTTCATCTTCTTGTTGTCCACATCTAATTTTTCATAATTTTGTAGAGGGAGCTGGTGATTTCGCATCACGGCAACACCAAGTGTCCGACCGCAGAGTCTATGGAGTCTTTCGATTAGCACGTCATGCTAATCGATGTTATCATTGATGCTGAATTTGCACTTCTTCTCAATTTTCAAATCGCCAATATACTCAAACCAAATGCTCTGGCAAGCGTGGACTCGGGGTGGGGGTTCAGCTCACTTTACTCCGTTCTGCTTGGATTAGCAATGTTGAGTAGTGGCGTCGGAGGTTACGCCGAGGGTAGGAAGCAAGACAGTGGCAACCCTTTTAGTCATTTGTAACGCTCTGACTGTTTGACCCGAGTTTATTTTTCTTTTAATTAAGTTAAATAATAGAATAATCATTGATTGATTGGTTAAATATAAAATAATGTTAATCAAAATTAGATGGTTATAATAGAGTTAATTTAAGAGGGACACATGACATAATTTTATTGGTGTGACATGAAGTGTTACATAAAAGTATAACAAAAATTAAGGACCCCGAAAAATTTCCAGCTTTCACATTTTCTTTCCGAATTCATCCTTTTAACTAAAATTTGTTGCTTTTGCGAGTGGAGTGACTGCTTTAATGACGTGTTTAGAAGTTAAGAGCATCCACAGTGTCAGTAGACTTAAGGAGCACTTGTTAAGTACCATATCATGAATTTTGATTTAAAAAATAGGTAAGAACCAACTACCAACAATGGAAAAACACTTCTTAAGCAGTTCTTTTTCATTTCATATTATAATTAATTAAAAATACAAAACAAAGTGTCAATCATTGGTTGATTGACATTGCACAAATAAAGATGTATCCACTCCTTAAAGAATGAGCAACTCCTTATTAAGGAGTGGTTCTTAAATCTCCACAATGCTCCTGTTTAAATAAGGAGTGCTCCTTATTAAGAAAAGTGGAATTAAGGAGCTACCATTGTGGATACTCTAAGAGCATCCACAATGGTAGTGAACTTAAGGAACACTTCTTAAGTGTCACATCATGCATTTTGAGAAAAACTAGGTAAGAAGTAAGAACCGATTATTAATAATGGACCTCCTTAAATAAGCACTTCTTAGGCAATCTTTTTCACTTTAAATTATAATTAATTAAAATTTTAAAACTAAATGTCAATTATTGATTGGTTGACATCTCACAAATAAAGAGGTACCAATTCCTTAATAAATGAGGAACTCTTTATTAATGAGTGGTTCTTAAAACTCCACAGGTCCTCCTTAAATAAGGAGTTTCTTAATAAGGAACACTCCTTATTTAAGAAGGACCATTGTGGAGTTTGAACAATCACTCCTTAGTAAAAAGCTTTTCCTTAATTAAGGAGTTGGTACCTCTTTATTTGTAAAATGACAGCTAATAAATGATTGACACTTAGTATGATTTGTTATATATTTTTAGTTAATTATAATTTTAAAAAATTGCTTAAGAAGTGCTTATTTAAGGAGGTCAATTGTTGATAGTTGGTTCTTACCTAGTTTTTATTAAAATTCATGGTGTGACAATTAAGAAGTGCTCCTTAAGTCTCCTACTATTACACCCTTATTTTTCACGGTTTACCGAACTAATTTTCTTGAGCTATAGTTCGGGCAAGGATGTAAAGTTACCTACTTTGTGGGAGCTGGTCGGTTGAACCTTGGTCCGGGACCAAGTATTTTAGGCAAGGCTTGGATGGTGGCTTTGACTGATCGGTTGGGGGAATAAAGGCAAAGAATGAAAAAGGCTTGAAACGGTGCGAGTTACCTACGGTTAAGGTGAAGGATAACCTGAGGAAGGTGGGTTGATCCAAGATGGCTAAGTGGAAAGGTTTCGGGTTCCATGTCCCAAGAGACGCAACAGTTTGCGGATAGAACGACGGTTACTCGGGTGGGCTGAAAACCTTACGGCCAAAAGATTCGTTGTTTCGAGTGAAGCCTTGAAGGGAGCTGAGCTTGGAAGAGAGCTAGCTAGCCCTAGAAATGCGAATTAACTCACGATTATGTGTAAATTGCGGGTAGTTATCAGGAACTACGTGAAGAGTTGTTTCCCTTTAGGCGGTTAAGGGTGTTAACCTCCAAGTGCATGTTTGCCTATAAATACTCCCGGTTAGAGTAAAAACCAACAATGTTCTGGTGGTGTGTTTTGCCAATTGAAGAACTTTCCTTTGATCAATAAAGATAAAGGTTAGAGCCGGGTTCCGTAAATTTGAGTGTTCTTTGAAAGCTTACTACGTGTGAAACCTCGTTCCCTTATGGATCGTTGGTTAAATCATAATAAGAGTTTAATCCATGAGTAAAGGTCTAACAAGTTGGTATCAGAGCCAGGTTTCGGTGCTATGACGAAGCAGCGTGAACTATGTCAACGATAAGCAGCGAAAAGATCAAGGTTTTGCAAGCCGAGAATGTTCTTCTCAAGGCTACGATGGCCAAGATGGAGGAGGCTCTTGTCAAATTGGATGCAAATTACACATTCCTAGAGAAGCAAGTCACAAATTTTCCTACTTCCTCTGCAAAGGAGATAACGGTGGAACTGGATGCACTTCGCCACGATGTGGAGAACCTGAAACTCCACATCAAGGGAAAAAGTGCTAAGGAGGAAGATAGCGAAGAGGATATCGATGAAGAAGATCCTCTTTGGACAAGTTTGGCAGCAGAAGTGAAGTTGCTGAAGCAAGCCATTGTGAATGGCTCTGTCCCTGGTCCAGGCCCCGAAAGGGTGGACGTTTTCAAAGTCTCTGAACTGAAGTGTTTCAATGGAAACCAAAGTTCCAAAGATGTGGAAAATTCTGGTGGGATATTGAGAAATATTTTAGGACCGCAAAAATATCCGTGGGCCAAAAATTAAATGTCGCGAGCATGTACCTGGTTGGAGACGCAAAGCTCTGGTAGAGGACTAGGTGTATTGACTGTGCATCAACCCCAATCTCCACGTGGAACGATTTGAAGGAGGCACTGAAATCCAATTCATGCCTACCAATGCTGCATGGGTGGCTCGTGAGGCACTAAACAAACTCAAGCAAACGGGTTTAGTGAGAGACTATGTGATGGCCTTCACTTCGCACATACTGGATGTGACCAACATGTCGGAGGAAGATAAGTTGTTTACCTTGGTTAACAGTTTACAAAATTAGGCAAAGTCTTAATTGCATAGGCATGGAGTGCAAAACTTAGCCCAGGCTGTTGCGGCGGATGAAAAACTAGTGGACTTCAAGGCCACATCCACTAGTTATGGAGACAAAAGAGGGAAAGACGGCAAAAAGAAGGACTGGAAGTCTAAGAAGTCAGATCCTAAGAAGGAGAGTCAAGGGAATGATGGCTCAAAGGAGGAATGGAAGAAGATGGGCGGTTGTTATAAGTTTGGTCGTCCACACTTCGCTTGCGAACGCTCACAAAAAGAGGGAAGAGTAAACGCTACCACGGTTTTTGAACCGAGCGAGGGCAAGGAGGTCCCAATGAGGATGAACCCTATTCAACTCCTAAACACCATAGGTATGGTCAGTCTCTCTATCCCATTAAATTCATTGTTTTTTGTGTTGGGCATAATTAATGGGTTCCCTGTGAGTGCAACGCTCGATTCTAGAGAAACGAACAGTTTTATTTTGGGTCCGTTGGCCCAAGATTTGAAGTTACATGTTGTTCTGCATAATTGTGAGATAAAGACTGTAAATGCACAACCCGAGAAGGTGTTAGGTAGGGTAGATGCGGAATTCTGTGTAAAATAGGCATCACTGTGTTAAGATGCCTTGATGATTTTGAAATAATTTTAGGCAAGGATTTCACGTGTATCCATAAGGCCTATCCAATCCCTCATTTGAGTGGATTTATGATCATGGACGAAAGAGCCCCAACCCTCATTCTATGCTACTCGAGGGAGCAGATTCAGGCAAGAAGGAAACGGAAAGCTGGGGGTGTGTTGTTGGCAATTCAACTAAAGGAAGGCTTGGAGAAGGGCGAGCAAACGTATGTTGTTGTATACTTGGATGCTATTGTTTTTTCTCTGAGTCGCTGGAAGAACACCTTGTTCGCTTAAGAAAGGTGTTTAACAAACTAAGGGCTAACGAATTATATGTCAAGAAAGAGAAGTGTGAGTTATGCATTTAAGAGATCACTTTCCTCGGATATGTCCTGAGTGGGGGTAAAATCAGGACGGATGAAAAGAAAGTGGTGGTCGTGATGGAATGGTTGGCCCCAAACAAAGTCCCAGACTTAAGGTTGTTTTTGGGCTTAGCAAATTACTATCGTTGGTTTATAAAGGGCTACTTGAAGCTGGCAAGTCCTTTGACAGATTTGTTGAAAAATGATGCTCCTTGGGTTTGGAGTGATGCATGCAAGGAATTGTTTGATGCTTTGAAGGTTGCAGTTGCAAGTGAACCGGTGTTCCGATTACCGAATTTCAGTAAGCTGTTTGAAGTGCAAACATATGTGTCTGATCGTGCCATCGGTGGAGTATTGGTAAAGGAAGGACACTCGAATGCCTATGAAAACAGAAAGTTGAAAGAACATGAGTCAAGATATAGTACTCATGAGAAGGAGATGACGGCAGTGGTGCATTGCCTAGATATTTGGAAGCACTACTTTATGAGAACCTCATTCGTTGTACTGACGGATAATGTGGAAAATACTTACATTAAGACGCAAAAGAAGTTGACCCCAAAGCAGGCAAGATGGCAGGAGTTCTTGCCGAGTTTGATTTCAATTGGATCCACAAACCAAGGAAAGAGAATCAGGTTGCAGATGTCTTAAGTTGGAAGCATGTGGGGGAGTATGTTGCTGCAATCACAATGGTTGTGAAGGATTTTATGGGACAAGATTCGTGAAGAATCTAAACAATACCCAGTTTACTTGGACTTAAAACTCAAGTTGAAGAAGGAACAGTTTGACGCTATTGGATGGACAACGATGTGTTATTTGCCAAAGGTAACCGAGCTTATGTACCAAGTTCAGGGAACTTGCGAAGGAATCTTTTGAAAGAGTCCCACGATTCAAAATAGGCTGGCCACCCAGGCGTGGATAGGATGTTGGCCTTATTGTCAAGGAATTTCATTTGGCCAAAGATGGAACATGACATTGAAGCTTATGTTCGGAAGTGTCTTGTCTGTCAATTGGACAAACACGAGAGGAAAAGGAGGCGGGTTTGTTGCAACCTTTGCCTATTCTTGATTACCCATGGAAGTCGGTCTCGATGGACTTCATTACATGTATGCCTAAAGTTGATGGGTTGGGTTCTATACTTGTAGTAGTTGATCGATTTTCCAAGTATGTTGTGTTTATTGGGGCACCGATAATGTTTCCAGTGGATAAAACAGTTGAGTTGTTTCTAAAGTATGTTGTGAAATACTTTGGATTGCCCGAGGAAATTATAAGTGATAGGGATTCACTATTTACGGGCATATTTTGGACCAAATTATTCAACTCAATGGGTTCATAATTGCTATTCTCAACGACGAATCATCCACAAATGGATAGACAGATAGAGAGGATGAAAGCTTTGCTGGAAGAATATCTGAGACATTACGGGATGGTCAGTCAGAAAAATTGGGCCGAGTTACTTGATGTGGCTCAGTTTTGTAAGAACTCACATCAGTCATCAGCCACGGGGTTGAGTCTATTTGAGTTGGCTACCGGACAGCAACCTTTGTCTCCAAATGAGACCGCAGTCTAAAAAACACGAGGAAAATATCCAACAGCTTATCGGTTTGCTCGGTATAAGCAAGAGCTGATTGATGAGGCTCGGGATAGTTTGTTGCTTGCTCAGAAACGAATGAAGAAGTATGCTGACAAGAAAAGACGGGATTTGGAGTTCCAGGACGGGGACCTAGTAATGTTAAAATTAACTCCACAAATTCGGAAGCACATAAGTAGCAAAACGGTGCACAGGGGATTAGTGCCCCAGTTCGATAGCCCCTTTGAAGTTCTTGAGCGGGTTGGAAACGTTGCCTACAAGTTGAAACTTCCATATCCTTGAAGGTACATCCTACGTTCCATGTTAGTTACCTAAATAAATGTATGCTGATGAAGAGGACCCTGAAAGATTCAAGTAAAGAGAGCTCCTCCGGTTCTGAGAACTCAGTATAAAAAAGGGGTGGAAGCTATCTTGAACTATGAGACCTTAAGTGCAAGTAAAAAAGAATCGAATGACCAAGTTCTTAGTTCATTGGAAGGGTGAAGATCCAATGGATGCTGAATGGATCCTTGAGAAGGACTTATGGAAATTTGAAGATGAAATTTCTGAGTACATGAGTTGGAAGTGAAAGTTGTCAAGGACGGAAACCACATGGGTGGGGGTGGTATGTTACACCCTTATTTTTCACGATTTACCGAGCTAATTTTCTTGAGCTATAGTTCGGGAAAGGGTGTAAAGATGCCTACTTTATGGGAGCTGGTCGGTTGAACCTTGGTCCCAGACCAAGTATTTTTAGGCAAGGCTTGGATGGTGGCTTTGACCTATAAGTTGGGGGAATAAAGGCAAAGGAAGGAAAAGGCTTGAAACGGTGCGAGTTACCTATAGTTAAGGTGAAGGATAACCTGAGGAAGGCGGGTTGATCCAAGATGGCTAAGTGGCAAGGTTTCGGGTTCCATGTCCCAAGAGACGCAACGGTTTGCGGATAGAATGACGGTTACTCGGGTGGGCTGAAAACCTTACGGCCAAAAGCTGCGTTGTTTCAGGTGAAACCTTGAAGGGAGCTGACGCTTGGAAGAGAGCTAGCTAGCCATAGAAATGCGAATTAACTCACGGTTATGTGTAACCGCCAGGTAGTTATTAGGAACTACCTGAAGAGTTGTTTCCCTTTAGGCGGTTAAGGGTGTTAACCGCCAAGTGCATGTTTGCCTATAAATACTCCTGGTTAGAGCAAAAAACATCAATGTTCTAGTGGTGTGTTTTGCCAACTGAAGAACTTTCCTTTGAGCAATAAAGATAAAGGTTAGAGCCGGGCTACGTAAATTGGAATGTTCTTTGTAATCTTACTACGTGTGAAACCTCGTTCCCTCACAGATCATTGGTTAAATCAAAACAAGAGTTTATGCTGTGAGTAAAGGTCTAACACCTACCATAGTGGATGCTCTAAGCATATTGTAGTGGACTTTAGAGCATCCGCAATGATTGCTCTTTAACCCTATTTTTCCTAACAAGAAGCACTCCTTATTTAAAGGGGACCATTATGGGGTTTTAAAAACCACTCATTAATAAGGAGTTGCTCCTTAATTAAGAATTTGGTACCTCTTTATTTGTGAAATGTCAACCAATCAATGATTGACACTTAACATGACTTGTTTTGTATTTTTAATTAATTATAATTTAAATAAAAAAGAAGTGCCTAGGAAGTGCTTAATTAATGAGGTCCATTGTTAGTAGTTGGTTCTTACCTAGTTTTTATCAAAATTCATGATGTGATATTTAAGAAGCGCTCATTAAGTCCATTACTATTGTGGAGCACTTCTTAAGTGCAACATCATTAAGTTTGATAAAAATAGGTGCAAACCAACTACCAATGATATTTGAGAATAATATTTTTAGCGCCACATCACCATCTCTATAAAAAAGATTATTTAAATTATTTATATATTTTATAAAATATCAATATCATGCAAAATAAAATTTATATTGTATTGACTATATAAATATAAAAAGGCGAACAATTTGGGAAGCCCCTTAACTCCCTCCATCGTCCCCTTTTAACCTTTTATCTTTTTTGAACACTTTTGACCCATCAACTAACAAAACTGCTAAGTCGTGACCCTTCTGTCCAGTCAAAACGTTAATTCTAAAATTTTCTCCGCTAATTGAGGGTAAAAATGACTTTTCAATCTTTATTATTTATAAACCCAGCCCCATGCATTTTCTTTATTTACGTATAGTCCCTATAAATTTTAATTACAAATCCATCCTCCCTACATTTTCTAAAAATTGTAATCCATCCCTCTATCCTAAAACAACCCCGTCTGCCACCACCTTCCCAACCCCTCACCACTCATCCCAGCCCACCACCACCATCCCAACCTTCGCCACCACCCATCCCATTCCACCAGCTGAACATGGTGGTGCTTCCTGAATCTAGGTGTCGCGAAATAGAGCAAGACCTGGGTGTGGTGTGGCAGAGATCAGCTGGACCAACGGCTCTGCTCGAATTAGAGGGAGAAAAGGAGAGCAGGTTGGCACTACTCGAATCGGCGGGAGAAAAATAAAGGAGGCGACACTACTCGAAAATGAGAAAAGAAAAGGAGAAAAGAAGGAAAGAAAGGGAGAAAAGGAGAAAAGAAAAAAGAAAATGAGAAATTACTATGTTGCCCTTAAATTTGACATTTTGACTAACACTTAACGCATTCACGACTCAGCAGTTCTATTAGTTGAGAGGTCAAAAGTTTTTTTTATATAAAAAGGATAAGGGGCTATAAGAGGACGATAGAGGGAGTTTAGAGGTCTCCCAAGTAGTTCGCCCAATGTAAACAAACATGTACTTTGTATCAAATTTATATGATTTAAAATTATTAATATTAATATCAATATCATAATATTTTTTAAAGAAACTACATTTGATCCTTATTTCGAAAATGTTTGGAAATATATTCAACGATGGCCGCTCTAAATTGATGATGCATTTATAAGCCAATTTTTTTCTACCATTAGAAGCATTGATTTTCAGCAAAGTTATTTTTTAAAAATTATAATTAATTAAAAATACAAAACAAGTCATGCCAAGTGTCATCATTGGTTGGTTGAACATTTTACAAATAAAGAGATGTCAGCTCCTTAATTAAAGAGCAACTCCTTGTTAGAGCATTTCTAATGATTTACTTCAATTTTCAGTTGCTATAGTAAATTTTTACAGTTGCTACAACATGTATGCTCCAATGGTTTACTCTATATCTTCCTTTTGAAAGAATATTCTTTATAACATGTTAATTTTATTCTTATTCTAATTTTTTATCATGTTGTAAAATTATTTTAACCAAATATTTATCTTGAATTATAATTATATTAAATTATTAATAATTAATTAATAGTAAAACATGCTTGAAGAATTTAAATGTAGAGCTAGAGTGATATCATCAAATTCGGTAAAAAATAATTTTGCACCGACTAAACATTATAACATAAAAATATAAAATAACTATATAATCAATATACTAAATTAATTACTCTAAATTAAACAAAAATAAATTACGAATTAGAATTAAAACTAAAAGTATTCAACCAAATTTAAATTTAAAATTAGTATTCAAATTTAATAATATATTATAAATATTATTATAATATCATTTGCCAATAAAATATTATTCAAAAAATATTTTCTATTATTCATATAATTAATTATAAATAATAAAAGGAAGCCTTCTAAAACTATATTAATAACATAAATCCAGAAGCAAATGAAATTAAAAAGGAAACCAGGAAACCAGCAAATGAAGCAAATGTTGAAATGCAAAAGAAAATGAAAAAAAATGAAACCTGGAAATGGAAGACAGACAAGACAAAACAAAACAAAAAATAAAAAGAAAGTTATGCTATAGTCAGCTCTGATTTTAGTGTGTACTATTCATTATCTAAATTCTATGCGCAAAGTTGAAGTACGATTGGAGTGATTTTTTTGTCCTTTTCCTCTCCAAATGCAAAGGTTCATGAGCATTGGAGTTGTTCTTAAGGAGTGATTCTTAAAACTCCATAATGGTGCTCCTTGTATTTCTTATTAAGTAAAGTGGGTTAAGGAGTAACCATTGTAAATGCTCCAAGCAGTTTTTTTATTTTTGGCAAACTACTTTTAAAAAAACTGCTTATTTCAAAAGCACAAGTAATTTTAGAGGAAAATTAGAAGCTAATCTACTTACTTTCAAAATATGCAAGTTTTTACATATAAGAGCATTTCCAACCCAAGAGTCGAGTTTATTAGGCTATAAGGCTAGAATAGACTTTTCCAATATGGCTTACCCAATGGCCGAGTTTCAAATTTGTGACTTACTCAATTAGTAGCCCCGGTTCTCTATATGAATTATATTTACATGGAAAAGTCTATTCTAACCTTATACGCCTAATATAGTTCAAGACCACATCAGATTGACAGAATTCTAAATTAAAAAACACATCTTCAGACTTCAATGTGGTAGTCACTTCAAGACATGGTAAAGTTAGTTTACACTCAGGTTGACAGAACTATAAATTAAAAACACATATTTGATGCGGGAGTCACTTCAAAACATGATATAGACATGGTAAATTGTACCGTACACCTTGGATACCAAAAGAACAGTGTCTCTAGATATATGACTGAAATTGGGTAGTTATCTTTACCTAAATACTAGAAGCTGAATTAATTTTTTTAAATATCAATAATTATCATGTCATTCATTTACTGGGGATACCGTACACAATGTAACTCCAATGAACCGTAGAGGTATTGTATATTAATTACTCTGCGAATACACAAAAGAGTGGGTCTCCTAACAAGCGACATGTCCATAAACTTATGGACAGACCACTATATTTTTTAACCCATACACTGCATTTGTTAAATTACATACTAAATTCAGAAATTTAAAAATATATTTTTATATTAGTTTTATTTTTCACATTCAAATACATATTATTACTTTTTTAAATTTTAAAATATAATATTTAAATTTTATTAAAAATTACAACATTCAAGGTAAAAAATACAGTGGGTTGTCCATAAGTTTATGGACAGACTGCCTTTCTTGAGACTTTCTCTACACAGAAACCTATATTTTGGTGTTGATTTTGTACTCATATGACACTTTGCTTTATAGTATGTACTGGTACAACCCTATACTTTTTACGAATGTGCTGACATAACCCTATAAGTTCTACGAATGGGCTGATATAACTCTATCCCTTTTTCATAATGTGTTGATATAACCCCACCCAGTCCAGCGGTGGCGTGATGATGGTTGGTCCGGCGACGGTGGGTAAGGGTATAATCGTCCACCCAAACATAGTTTTTGGTTCGAGGGTATTTTTATCATTTTAGGGGGGGTCAACGGTCGAAAAACCACGGTTAACACTGGAATGTCCACCGGAGGGTTATATTGTCACTTTCATCAACTACGTAGGGTTGTTTTTGTATTTTAAATTATCTTATGGTTATGGTGGCACTTACTCAACTAAATAGGGTTATATTTGTACATATCCCTTATTGTTTTGATGAGTGAATTAAAGATTATTTATGGTCATGACAATGAGTTGAAAATCCAAGCATGGTAATTCATGGGGAACATAGCAATGAAGGCCAACTTAGTTGGTAGAAGCAACAAGTTTGTGCGAGGACCGGGCGGCCATAAGTGCCCGGCTAGAATGAGAGCAGACCACGCATCAAGTTATGGTCTACACCGGCTTAGATAAATATCAAAACAAGACCCAATATCTTTGGATGCAAACCGTGCGCTCAGTTCCATGGTCCGGGTAAACGAAACAGTGCCGGAAGAAACACTCTACGGACCGTGGACGCCATGAAGCGTTCCACGCTTGACCCTCGGCTAGTCCGTGCATTCTACTCCATGATCCGCGCAGTTTCAGTTACAAGTTGACTGTTTTACACTTTTTGCTTTCACTTATACTATAAATAACTCTCTCTTCTCCATTTTGATGGAGCTTGACTTTTTTACAAATATTATATGTTTCTCATTTCTTCTTCATTTCTTTCCATTTTTCTTGTTACGTTTATGATTTATGGTAGGAAATCTACCCCGGGGAACAATTGATTACCGCATCTAATTTGATATCGTGATTATTTGACTTTTGTCTTTGATTATCAATTGAGTTCTTTGCATTTATTATGTATTTAATGCATGAATCGATGGCAAATGATCATATCATCACAACGGCGATTGGTTCCGGCATGATGTCTTTGGCATGGGCGCCGACTCAGTTCTGGTTGACTGTGGGGTCCGTTGCTCAGTTTTCTTTCTCCATCATCACTTGGTTTGCCTCAATGGAAAGCAACTTTGCACTGAAACAACTATGCAAGAAGGCATGTTTCGTGTTTATGAAAGTGGTTGAGCAGAGCAGATGTAGTATTCCTTAGTACTTGGATATACGGTTGTGTATATGATGCTTAGATTAGATTTTTCTTTGCTGCCTAAAATATGAAGTATAAGCTATAGCAGTTGTATCCAGGGTTTTTGTTTTATGTGACGATTGTCTTGATCTTGGTTCTGATGCTACATGTTGTTGGAACAATGATCGAAAATGAAAGAACTTGTGTGATATGAATCTCCTTACGAAGACTTTGATTTTGCGGAAATTGAATCTTTCACTGAGTAGGAATTTCGCCCAAACCTATTCAATGACACGAGAAGCAGCGTCTAGCCCGCAGGGTACACTCAACTCGACTTCTAAGCG